>APFE030010381.1:18406-99992 GCA_000404065.3 Pinus taeda
TCTTATCATCCATGCCATCAATTTTAGCATCCATGCCATTCATCTTAGCTTCCATGCCATCCATCTTAGCTTCTACACGTTTCTTTAAATAATCAATCTTAGCTTCTACATCTTTCCTTAAACCATCCATCTTAGATTCTATTTCTTTTTGTGCAAGTGACACTTGTTGCACTTGGTCTCATAATTTTGATATATCATGTTGCATTTCTTCCTCTTCTTCATGAGTCATGCTAGAGCTTTTAGGTTGCCTACTAGGTGTTTGCATTTTCTTTCCTTAGGGAATCAATTACCGATAATAATGCTTTACTATTCCCTTTTAATTCCTTCAAACTAATTTTTGAAACCAAGCTTATGCAAAAATTTAAAAAAAACTACACACCTTCTTTCACTTTGTAGGACCTCAATATTGAATTTGATGTATCTCTGTAATTTTGGATCATCTAGTTCTAACATTGCGACCTATAGTATCCCTCTACATTCTCTTTCCAATGCCACCATTCTGGTCCAAATTGGATTCTCGAGGGAAGAGTTATGCCAAATCTCCCACAGTGCCCTGATTATATACTAGTTTAGTAGAGTGAACTTGTACGACATGCCACGAGTCACTGTTTCGACCTTTGGCTGTGAAAACTATATAGTAGAAACTACAGTCTGTCCTCTTTCTGTACCCTTTTATGAAATTTCAATCCAATGCTCAGAGAGAAAGTTATGACGATTTTCACCGGGTCACCTGTTTGGAATGTAAATCAGGAGTCTACAAAAAGAGCAACTTCCTCAGACCATATCTCCACAAATATAGCGCGAAAAGCTTTGCAATTAGGACCCAAGCTTCAGCATGATGTCTTCTCAAATGGGTTTTTTTTCAACTTTTGAACTGTCGCAGAAAAAAATTAATAGTGAAAATTCCACGATGACCTGTTTGGAGCAGCGAAACCCTAGAATCCAAAGCTCTGATAGCAAATGTTATGAAACCATCTCAAGAAAAGATAGAAAAGATAGATTGATGCCTTAGAATTTAGCCTCTTCTAGGGGGAAATCTCCTTTACATTACATAAATGAACAATTCTTTGATTATTCAAATGACAAAACCTCCTTTCTATATATAGGAGTCTAAGGAGTCATAATATTAACCTAGCCGACCTAACAATAATAATATAAAGCCACAAAAATAACAATAGAGGGATTCTATGGGGCACAGTAATAACAATATGGGGACAATAGGGGCACAACAATATTAATAAGGGGTACAACTACAATAGTAATGGAGTAATCACTAGTATTATAGGGACCCAACATAACATCTCAATTCAACAACCAATTCAATCTTATTAAATTTCAATTTTAGTATGTCAATGATATATTCAGATGTTTGCAACAAATCAAAATCTTCTCATGCGTATGGTTTTTTGGAATTTAGTGCATAACTTGATTTTAATTATTCATAATATTTCCCCTACATTTTTTGTAGCAAGGGCACATAACATACTATCTTTTGCATAAAATTTAATTATATTATATCCTAAGATCTATATTAACCTTAAATTTTCAAAATTTTTCTAAATAGTTCAAGAGGAACCCTCCCACTTGCATTTTTATGCAATTAGATTACCTTAGCTATTCATAATTAGTTATTAAATATTATAATCCTATTGTGGACCTTTCATTTAGTTCTTAAGTATATTAGAGATATTTTGGGGATGCCTCCTTATTTCTCTTCACCTCACCACTAAAGGTGGTTGGCCTAGCCTTCTTAATTTCTCCAAGCACCATCCAACTCCTCGCAAGTTCTACTACTCTTTTCAGGGATCCTTCGTGATAATTTACCACTATTGTACCAAACTCTAAAATATTTCTATATGCTTTCTTAATTGAGGTTTAAGATATTGGACACTAGATATTTCTGTGTCATCATGCTACTTATAAGGGCAGTAAGTAGATGTTCCATTTTGTAGCCCCAACCTTTCAAACTCTTCCTCTTTAACTTCCTCTTCCTGCAACCTCATGTTTTTGGTCTCCTAGTTGGGCTATAGAATAACCCTCCCCTTTTGGTTCTTCTTATTTTATTGACAATTGATTTGGTAAAGTATAAGGAAAAAGACAAATTTGTTGATAATTTCAAGAAATTTTGAAGGAGAAGCACATGCAAAGGTAGAAAACCCTCCACAAGAGACCAAGGAAATAGAGGGATGATATTATTTGAATGAAAAAAGCATTCAAAAAATACCATAAAAACAAATCGAGGAGAAGAAAAGATATTAAATGAGGGCATTAATGGTAGGTTTGCAGAATGGAAAAGTAAGTAGTAGTGGGTAGAGAAACTCCTATGAAATGACTTGGGAAAGAATGAGAACCATCACAAGCCTCAAAAGGGGAGAAGATTTCAAAGGATTCAAATGATAATCCTCACGTGAAGAAGGCATATTTTCCCTAGAAATCTTTAGCACACTACAATGAGAAGACCTTCTAGTGGAGGCTTTTGCGGAATCCCCTATTAAAATAGCCCAATAATCCAGTTGTAGTGGAGGTCACTAGCGGAGGTGGGCAGGAAAATGTCTTAGCTGATGTTTTTTGGATAGTGCATCTACAATATACAAACACACCAGTTAATTACTATCTATACAAGCACCGGTGCTGTCTATAACATGGTGCACCATGGAAATTTTATTTTCATAAAATAAGAAAACACGACGCACTAAATAATGCAAACATCGGTGCTTCAATAATTGATAGCACTAGAAAAAGGTTAGCTTTTAAAAATTGTTGATTCTGTATACACCTGCAGCACTAGTGCCCTTCATGTTGTAAAACACCCCGATGCATACCAAGATGGAGCAACACTATAGTTTTTAAATTTCAAAAAAAATGTGGTGTTATTTTCCAACAATGCACCAGTGTTGCAAATGTATTTAAATGCCCCAGGGCATCTTATAAAGAGCACCACTAGGAAGTTTTTAATTTAAAAAAAAAAGATCAGTGTTATATTCAAACAAAGCACCAATGAAGTACCTATATTAGAACACACCAGGTGTGTTAACAAAAACACCACTATATATTTCTTAATTAAAATAAAAATAAAAATGGTTCTTTTGGATATCTTTTGAATTGGTGTGGTTATAGTAATGCACCGAAGGAGGGTTAAATAAAAAACAAAAAACCCCTGGTTGAAATTTTTTAATTTTACCATCTACATTGCTGCAGAGCTCTGAAGTACCAGTGCCACTCTTCCATCATGCAAGCACCCTAATGTCGGTGCTTCTTTTTCTCACCATCCTTATGTACCATGCTCAGTGTATGACTTTCCTATTTTTTCAAATCATGGTGAAATTTATTTTTCTCAATTATGTGTCAATAATGCCTCCCCGATGACAAAATGTGCAAGTAATTTATATATTTCTCTCTAATTTAATTTTTTAGTAGATTAAAATTGCAAATTAGCTTTATAAAACCTTTTTTGAAAAAAAAAACTTGCGTGCACCGCAATTTGTTGTGTGAACATAACACACCGCTATTGTTGCGGTGAATTTCGTAAATGAAAATGCATCAGGAAGGTCATAAATTGTATGTTGGTGAATACAATTTATAATTTATGTCTAGTGCATTTATATTTACCAAAAGAAACTCAAAAATAATACTTATAAATATAGTTATAGCTCGGTTCGTTTGATAATTTGAAAGTTCTATACCGGTGCGATAAGGTTAGATGTGTGCACCGGTGCATAAGTGTGAGACATCGCAATAAAAATTTAAATATGTGAACCAACAGTAGTGTGTCATACATATGTGTGCACCAATGATGGTGTGATTTTGTTTGATAATGCACCCAAGCTAGTGAATGACTATTTTTTTGGTGCACTGATGAAATTTTTTTTTAATTGAAAGTTATGTTTCTATATTTATAAATACATTTTTTTATTTAACAAAAAAAGGTGTATTTTATGTATGAGTGATGTATTTTATATGTCAATCATGTGGGAGAGATATTAGTAGATGGAGAGGTAGCAGGAGCAGGAGAAAATGGTGGACCAATATAATGTGGTCTGATCATGGGGGCGAGGGAGTGGGAGAGGGATTTATTCCCTCACTCTATTACTGTAGCGACCCAAGTGTTCTTAAGGAATGTAGGCCTCCTTAAGTACTATGAGGAGGCTATATCCTTGAAGGTATGCTCTGTCTTCTTGGCACTTCTGATCCACTGATGGAGTGTCCAGGAGGAATGTTTCTATATTGGTACTAAGGCATGGTATAAGCCATCTAAGGAGGACATATACTTTATCATTGGCTTATCTAGGAGGGGGGAATATTTTCCCCAGTTCCCTGATGTCCCCCATGGGGTTGAAGTGGAGAGTCATCTTGCCTACCCTCAAATATATCTTAAGACTCATGTAGTCTGTCTAGCATATTTTTAGGTGCATGGTGGACAACTATGGATTTATTCTTTTGCTGCACAGGGGGTTAGGTGCCTCTCATTATTAGTCACCACCATTGCGCGCTTTAGTATTGATGGGAAGTGCATCAGTTTCCCTCTTTTGTATTATGTCAATTCCTTGATTCAGGTGCCACATTGTCACATATGGTCTACCATTTTTTTGAGGTAGTTTTGTATGGCTTTAGATAGATTTCATGCAATGATACATGGGAGGGAAACATTCCTTTTCACTTTAGAGCTTTCTTGTTTATTTTTTGAAATATTTCTAGAGACAAGGCCTACATTTGACAGTCACCCTCCTAAGCTGATGATTGAGGTCCATATGCACATGTGGGGGTAGATGATGCCCAAGAGGGGCATGTCAGAGTATCTGACCCAGATTTTCGCAGAGGCACTAGCGTAATTGGCCAGTGAGGATGATCATGTGTTTGTCTCATTAGTGTTTCCATATGCAGGGATTGATTAGAGATAGTATCCAAAAATCCTCTTCACACTGGCTCAGCCGCCATATGATAGAGGTAATATTAGTGTTCTCTTTAAATTGATCTAGTTTCATTATATTGTTTTAATGAATTATAATAAAATTTATTCTAGGATGTTCTTTAACTTGTTTTATTAAATTGTTTAATAAAATTGTATAATAATTGTTGTGTACCATATATTTTGTAGACATAGGAACATTCATTGGGGAGATACCTCATTCCCTACTAGATGGAGAAGATGAGGAGAAGGGTGAGGCACATCCTTAGGGGATCATGGGCATCGGGGGTCGTAGGGATAGTTTACGATTTCATATGGACTATTGCAACAAATTGGAATGAGTTTTGGTTGAGAAGGGAATTTTCCCTGTGAGGGCTTAAGATATCAATGCAGATCCTAAGTTCATGGATCTCTGCAAAGAATTTTTGTGCGAGATGATCTATCCTATGTGTCATATCATCAGAGCTAGTAGGCTACCAGAAGTGATGATGGATATAGGGCATTCAATGGTAAATATGTCAGATGAGGGTGGTGATCATGATGATGAGGGTCATGATTGTGATCATGATCATAAGGGTTGTGATCATGATGCTTCTGGTAGTAGTACCCCATCAAATCATTGTCACTGTAGTGTTGGTGATCCTTCTGGTAGTACACCTCCTCTTCAGTTGCATAATTATGAAATGTCAGAGCTAGAGGATGTGCCTTATGTTTCTCCTGATAAAGACAACTACCTCCTCCTCCACCTTAAAGTTCAATAGACATTGAGGAAGTAATTGACCATCCATAGTATTTTGTTGCAAACCATCCACGTCCTCCTCCACCTCAGAGTTCAACAAATGTTGAGGTAGTAGTTAACCATCCATCATCTTCTGTTGGGTGTGGGGTCCCCCAAGAAAAGTTTAGGGGCTTAAAGCCCATATTTTGACTAAATCTAATATAAATTCTTTGCGTTTTGTGGGCTCAGAGCATGAGCTTGTAAATGATTCATAGGGTTTTCTTCCCTCATTTTTGTAATTTAATGTCGGCTTTAGGGATCTACCCATGGTCCGTGGACCATGGGATTGTATAAATAGAGCGTGTCTCTAAGTTGTAAGTTAAAAATAGAAATAGAAAGAGAAATGATGAAGAACTGAGTCTTGTTTGATGTGTAGAGTGGAATCTTTGGGTCATAGAGTTTGGGAAGGCTTTGAAGCTGAGTGCGCAGAGGCCTAGTAGTCTACAACTACGTGTGTGGACCCCTCCAATTGAGTGTGTAGGGTAGGTTGAGTCTGCAACTGACTGAAGCATTAATAAAAAGAAGTTTTATATCATTCCTGTTTATTTATTTACTATTTTCTACATTGAATGTATTGGGTATAAATTAGATTTCTTCTATTTACATGATGCGCGAACATATGTGATTGTGTTGATTAAGTGAATATAATATAAAGTATCCATTTACGTGAAGTGAACTAACAGTTATAAGAAGATAAGTAAGATCACTGGTGTAACTTGGGGAAATAGCACAGATCACTACCTTAGTAGCTCACAAAAGCTCCTTAGCCCATGGTTAGGGCCGCGTGAAGGTGATTATAAAATATCGTGAAGGCCTCGCAGGTTAGGGTAGTGCGCGAAGTGACATACGTGAAGTAATTCATAGTTTGACTAAATCGGCCCCTCAGACATCTCAAGGGTGTGGAAGCCTGGTTCCAGCATCCCCCCATATTACTTTGGGTGAGACCTGAGTCTGCACTTCATGGGCTGTTGTTGAAAGGGCTAGTAGTGTAGAAATTTGTTTGGCTAATTAACTCCGAACCTGGGTCAAGCCCCCTCAAGCCAACAAATGGTTCCATTGCCGGGACCAGAATCTACATAGAGATGTCTGATGTCGTATCATTGGAATGCAAGTAAGAAAGAAATTGAAGGTTGGTTGGACAAGAGGATTCACGAGTTCGCAGCGTAGGAGAATAGGAATCTGCCACTGACAAAAGAAGAGTGGTTAGATTGCTACCTATACACAGAAATCCATGAGATATTTTTTGTATTTTTCCCTACCGAGCTGTACGAGTGGATCACAAAGCTAGCAGATACCCAAGGAAGGTCGAAGCTTGACGGTCCTATTGTGTGGACCCCAAAGTTGGTGCACAGATTAGAAGCATCAGAGGGTAAGATCATGTGCATTGTTGATCACTAGCTTGATTGGATTATAGGAGGATTCATTACTAAGTTCGCGGTAGATACTTTAGTCAGCTTTAGCGAGGTAGAGCGATGCTTTCTCAAAGGACCATGTGGTAAGTATGTAAAGTATTTGAATACTTGGATTAAAATGCTATTATGTGAAAAGAGGGTTATGCAATTACCTTGATTTTTGGAGCTACACAAAGAGGAGCAACCTATAGAAACAAAGGAAGTAAGGGACTAGAGAATAGCCCTTTGATTTCACCTCCATGAGGGGACAAGGAAGAGCTCATGAAGTGCGATCCATTTGATAAGGAAGAGAATTTTGTGCATACCATCCCCACCCACAACATCACCAACTTCACACCTCCACCTCCATCTTCACCTATACCACCTTCGCCACCACTGTGAGTCAATATGGAAAGCATGATAAAGTTGTCTGTGTTCAAAGGAGTAGAAAATAAGGATCTAGACCAATTTTGGTTCGTCATAAAATCCCTATGGGAAGTGCAGGGAGTTACAGATGACAATATAAAAAAAGTGACACTGGTTAGCACCCTACAGACCATGCACTGACCTAGTATATTAAGCATTCTAATGATAATCCAAATGCGGGAATCATGGATATCCAAGCGACGCTAAATAGGGAATTTAGCAAGCCGAAGTTAGAGGTGCAGTCAATCATTGGATTCAAAGAGATGAAAATGCTACCAGGAAAGACTCCTTGGGAGTTAGATTAGAGGTTGAAGCGTACGATTCACGAAGCTAATATGAATCTAATGGATGGACAATATTGCAAATGGTTTATAGCATTGTTAATGCCACATTTAAGGAGGGCACTATCACAATAGAAATTAACGACTCAGGCAAAGGCCTTAGAGATCGCGATGAGGCTGCATGAGATCCTGATGCAAGATCCTCACTTGGGAGTTTAGCAGATCCACACACAGTTGAAAAACTTATGCCTTGAGATGCAGAGATTGAAACAGGATAGGACAACTAACCCGGAAGTGCGCGAAGAGGTATCATGCGTAAAATGCAAGGGTCAGGGTCATGATAAGGACCACTACCCGGTGTTCACAGATTACCTCGTGGGAGGAGGACCAATGCCATTAAGCCTGGAAGAATAAGAAGGACCTAGCACAATGACTACTTTGTGGTGCACGATTTTTCAAATAGGAGGGAAACACGCTACAGACAACTACCATTTGTTACAGAAGTATACTCAAAATTCGTATCAATTGTTCTCTAACTATTGTAGGTTAGTAGGACAAGATGGGCACACTTGTAGAAGCTATGAGTTAATTATGGATAGAACTCCCATCTATAGGGTTCAGGATGAAACACGACCCCTAGACCAGAATACAAGAGTGGCACAAACAGGATTTCAGGGGCGCGAATGAGGCCGAGGTGGAGGAGGACCTAGAAGAGGTCGTGGACAACTAATATGCTACAATTATGGAGGGCTAGGAAATTATGCCCATGATTGTATGAACCCAACACATCCATGATGTCTATATTGTACCTTATTTGATCATGAGATGGAAGATTGTCCTACATTGATAGCTAGGATATGCGAAAAGGGAGCACTACCACCTCCCCCAACTCAAAACTTGCAGATGATGAGGTCTAAACTGTGTGAGGAAGATCCAAATGTGAAAATTGTGCTCCAAAATAGAATCACGAATGGAGATGACAAAGGCAAATGGCACAAAGATAGTACTTAGGTTCACAAGGCTCCAACGAAAGAAGCAGAGTTTGATTTGGAGCGTGCTAAGGAAACCTTCGTGGAAGCTAAGAAGAGCTTCATTGATGCCTCCACTTCATGAAGCAAAGATAGACTAGAGCTGGAGATGGACCCATCTATGATCATGAAATTCCCAAAAACATGCATGAAGCTACTGTGCGACAATAAAGTTGTAAAGGGATTGGAGGAACTCATTATCAGATGTGTTGGGACTGCACCAGGAGAATCGCGCATAGTCCAGAAGATTGGAAAGCATAAGACGAGGATGGGAAGAGAAATGAGGCTATCCACGCAGATTAGAGAATATGAGATGGACCAAGTAATTGTGGATTTAGGAACAGACGCGAACGTTCTACCGAAGCAGACATGGGAGCGCATGGGCAGGCCTACACTGCAATGGCCTCCTATCCAGGTGTGAATGGAAAACCGACAAAAGATAATACCTATGGGGAAATTGAAGGGAATAATTGTGGATATTGAGGGAGTAAGCACCCTAACAAACTTTGAAGTAATAGAGATTGTTGATGAAAACAATCCCTACCCCATGCTCTTAGGAATTGATTGGGCGACTGACATGAGCGGGGTGATTAATCTAAAGAAGTGCAAGATGATTTTTGAAAAGAAGTCTCTGCGTGTAGTTATACCTTTGGACCTTGCAGAAGGATCACGCTATACAAAGCTAGTGTGCGATTATGAAAGTGATGATGATTTGGACTGCATCTATAAAATAACGACATTAGAGCAAGATTGGGTAAATCCCATCACAGACGGATGGATCTCATGGGAGCGCGAAAGCTCCTGTACATTGGATTTTCCTGAGGAGATAGAGTGATGGCAGAACTGTTACATGAGGTAACCATTCTAAACTGTAATATGATGACAAGATTGTTGCACTGCATAACAATAGAAGTGAGGGATCTACCTACTTATGATGGGTTAAGTGAGGTAGATACTTTCCTAGACAAGTTTGAAAGGGAGGTGCTGGAAAAGCAACAGTTCCAAGCTTTGAATTGGGTACTGCGTGCTACACCCATGAGGTGGTGGGGTATGTAAAAAGGGAGATTTGAAGATTGAAATGAATGTAAGAGAATGATGTGCACATGGTTTAGCAAGCCTAGAGTGCAATTCCCAAATAAATGTAATGAGCAGGATAATCCGTGCGCACATCTAGCCAGGTGGATGCTGACATATGGAAAACAACCTACGTGAATACGCATGAGCTCGGCTCTGACAGATATGGTCAATAAACTTGTGTTGGGGGGGTAGATGTGTAGTTGGCTCTTAAGGTTGGATGGATAGTATGTGGGAAGAACAATCCTATAGAAAGCTATCCATGCAGAAGCAGTCGATAGTGTGCAACACACTGAACAAGGTAAGCAACGCACAGGGAGGTGGTGGGGACCTGCACATACCTGGGCAAATGCCTTTTCAGTTGGTCCATATAGTAGAATCTGTAATGCCTATGGATTCTATCATGTCTAGTTCACGCATAGTGGTGCTTGTAGGGGTAACAAACCGCGAAGCCCAGGAAGAAAGGTTTGCACCATTGGAAGAGCTAAAAGAAGAACGATTTAGACTCAATGAAGAGATCTAATAGGGTGATCTTAGGCTCCAAGAACTCATGAATGAAAGAATTTGGTTAAGGGAGAAAAGCGCCATGGCAGAAGCGGAAGTCAAGAAGCTTAAGGAAGGAATAAAGAAGGACTTTCTTGATAGAAAGACCATAGTGATAAAGCAAGATGAGCTCGATTACATTAACTGACTTAGGGACCACCATCGAGAGTTTCTCAGTTTGGTACATGGGATGGGACCGTATGTTATTATGGAAATCATAGATGGCGTCGTGGTACAGTTGGAGAAGTTAAATAGCAAACTCTTCCCAAGGAAAGTAAATGGAAGTTGGTTAAAGTCATACACAAGTGGCCCAACCAGCTGACTAGCTGCAGGAAGAAAAATCTTAGCACTCCAGGCAGTTGAAAGGAGGTGCAGAAAAAATAAACTACTCTGCTCGGGAGCTGCACGATGTCAGGACTACGAAAAGGAGCGAAGTGTCACAGGGTCTGCGACAGTGCAAGGGTAGTTGTGCTACCACACGGGTCGGCTGGGAAGTGACCCTTGTAGTCACTATTCAAGATGTGATGCTTGGTTTAAGACCAAATGGAGTGGGCGACAGGCATTTAAGGCAAACTTTATGGGCTAGATTTGGGAAAATCTTCTGCCAAGGGAGAATTAATGTACCGAATTTGGGGGGAATGGTCGAATTCAAATTCAAAAGACACTATAAATTGCAAAGGGCTTCCTATAAAACAACACTTGGCCATTTGAGAATCAAGCTATTGTGTGCCCAGAGATTCATGAACCCCGATTTGTTCAATCTTTTGAAGTTGAAGGCATTATTTGAGCACCTACTTGAACCATTGAGATATTTGTGGAAAAACAATATGACCATGCCAGAGGAAGCCATGGATATCAGTGAGATGACCACTGAAGAGGCTGCACAGGCCATGACGATAGGAAATGCCCCAAAAAGCATCAGGATAGTTGCAAAAATCACTAAATCGTTATGCACGCCAAGGCCCAAGAAAGAAAAGAAGCCTATGGTACTAGTGTGTGTGTCCCCTAGAAACCTGTTGAGAACTAAATTGACCATGGAAGAAAAGGTGAAGGCGATTAATTTGGAAGCCGATGAGGAGGAGGAAGACCTTGAGAAAATCCTGGTGGAAGCGGAGGAGGATGAAGAAATGGAGGAAGAAACCCAAGGTGCAGACCCTCTGACTAGGTTGCTTGTGTATGTTCCTCTGTGGAAAGGGAAAGCAAGGGTACCTAAGGACCTAGATGAGGGAAAATGCTCTCTGCAGATTCTGCTGCTCCTCGATGATATCAATTTTGAAGGAGCGCAATTAGGATGGGTGTCGGCTCTAAAGTTTGAAGATTGGGATCTTGCAGACCACAAGAAATTCCCACACTTGGTAACCGCACAGCTAATGCGGCAAAAAAAAAATACAGCAGCGGGAGTCATAGAGTTGGAGCTGCATAAGTGGTTGCGACGAGTAGAGAAAGCAGGGTTGTTAAACTTGCTCTGGGTGCCACATTACCATTGTGCCACAGTAACTATTTTTGTCATCAGGCAACTGATTTCCTGGAGCAGGATAGGTGCTTATGGTTGGAGGAGCTCATCCCATCATAGACCACCTAATTCATAGAATTACCTGACTCCCTTGCAAGGGGGAGGACCCAACGGATATTTCGGATGGTAAGAGCAACGATTTGGCCATCACGAAGGCCATGAAGGAAAAATTCAAGCTGGAGAAGAAGAAGAGAGGGTACATGATCTATAGTGTCAACAATAATGTAGTTAGAGTTGCGACCCAGATACTGGCTAACAAGGTTATGCAGAAGTTACACACGGATGTGGTGCCCGCGATGGTGGTTGCACTTGCTGCGCAGTGTGTAGAGGGGGTCCAGTTTAACTGGTTGAAGTACTTGTGCAAGGATTTCCTGGAGAATTGCCATGAGGCATGGGAATAGGGTAAGACCTTCCACTATACATGGATTCTACTATCCATAGTGCTAGTGGCTTGGGAATTGCTTGAGGATAGCCAATTCCCCACAACTGGGAAGGATCTTCTAGAAGCAACGAAGTATGCTTCACTGTGGGCAACTAAATATGAACAAAGGATCAGAGACAAAAAAATATTCTGGGTGTTCATGGAGATGAACATCGGAATGGGGATTAACCATAAGCCGTAGTTATCACCCACTATCTACAATAGTCTACAGAGCTTTGCGGAGTTCAAGACGGACTTCCATCACATATATATCCGAGCGTGGAAGGATCCCATGAGGAAATGGAATGAGATCCCCTACCTGGCCATGGACGATGTCATATTCACCGTGTTTGACTCGTGGCCACCAAAGTGGCACGCTCTAACTAGCATCGTGGTGGAATCAAAGAATTTTGGTGCATAAAAGAAAGAGGAGGAGGCACAATTGTGAATGGCACTGTTGGCAGAGAAAATAAGGAATGAAGCAACAACAACCAAGGCACAAGAGGCACACGACACTGAGAAGGCATCAGCATAATAGCAACAAGCAACTGAGAAGGAGCGCGGAGGCTAGAAGTCACCCTCACTTGAACAGGAGCCCGAAACGGAGGAAGGTGGTGCAAACCCACAGACAGCATACACACAGTTGAAGTGGTAGCGCTCGAGAGAGTAGGTGGGGCAACGAAAGAAGTCAAAAGCTTCCAAGACTTCTTTTGACCCGATCACCTTCACTGAGGGGGATCTACGTGACATAAGGGATATGTTGCGTGATGTCACCACAAAGTCCCTCCAGCAGATCGTGGAGGAAAATTAAATGGTGCTTGGAGCCCTTCAGACACAGATACAGGAGTTGCAAGTGCGTACTTGTTAGGCTGGTACTCTATCAACCAACCTTGCAGTAGGCATGGCCGTAGCTAAGGAAATGTTGCGTGCCTACACAACCAACACCATAGTGCTACTAGAAGGGGCACTGGTTACAAAAAATTGAGGCCGATAGGGCTATGGTTAGTACGCTGAAGGGAGTTGGGATAAACATGGTTGCACTCCCTCAGGAGACGCTCTATGTGCTGCAGGATGGAGTGGCAGTAGATTTGTGGGCTATGGAGAATCATGCGCTCTAGGTAATGAGCGAACAACAAATTAACATGGAAAAATTCAGCCGACAGCACGATGAGGTAGTGGCGCAAAACCAATAGATTGTGCAAGTGGTTGAAGAAGCCTCCCAAATGGTCCCTGAGTTGGCCATCCCAGTAAAGGCACCACTAGAGTCGCGCATCTAGAGCCTATTAGTAGGGGTACGCAAGGCGAAGGAAGAGATTTCTAAGGTTTAGCTGGAGCTGAACCTTTAGATAGTTGAGCTCCAATTGAAGGTACAACCTTCAACTCCACCAGAGATAAGGGAATAGTGTGGCAGGGCCATTACAATGGGAATAGAGGAAATCAACAATGTAGTGAAGGACTGCACCAAATTATTTGAAGAGTCGTTTGAGGTCCTCACCACTCTAGAGGAGGACCCAACCATATAGCACTTAGAAATAGAGGTGCATGTCTACAACAAAAGTACGATGACATAAAAGGGACTGTGTAGATGGTGACCCTTACATAGAGGCTCACACAGATGCAACAGGCAAAAGCACTCAAGGAGCAGCTAGACGCGGCACCACATAAGGAAGAGGTTTTGAAAGTGTGTGTCCAACCATGGATTAATGAGGCTTTCATTATTACAGCCTCGATCGAAGAGAAGCTCACGCAGATGTAGGGAATGCAGGAGCAGATGCAAGGAAACATTTCAACTACAACAGTCTCTAAACAATGCGTCAAGGAAGTACAGTAGGCAGCTACTCAATGCACTTTTGACCTTGCAGTAGTCCAGGCAGAGTTGGGAGGTCTCTGTGTGAAGATCTCTGCACTGATAGAGTGACCCAAGGGTGACTCACAATGTTTGTGGTGGGGGCATGTTGGGCACGGGATCCCCCAAGGGAATTTTTGGGGCTTAAAGTCGAGATTTGACTAAGTCTGATGTAAAGACTCTGCATTTTGTGGGCACAGAGCGCGAGCTTGTAAATGAGTCATAGGGTTTTCCACCCTCATTTTTGTAATGTAATTTTAGCTTTAGAGATCTACCCATGGTCCGTGGACCATGGAATTGTATAAATAGAGCGAGGCTCTAAGTTTTAAGTTAGCAATAGAAATAGAAAGAGAAATGATGAAGAATTGAGTCTTGTTTGAAGTGTAGAGTCGAGTCTTTAGGTCATAGAGTAGGGGAAGGCTCTGCAACTGAGTGCGCAGAGGCCTAGTAGCCCACAAACGAGTGCACAGATCCTTGCAGCTAAGTGCGCAGGTAGGTTGAGTCTATAACTAATTTAAGCATTAATAAAGAGAAGTTTTAGACCATTCCCGTGTATTTATTTATTATTTTTTGCATTGAATGTATTGGGTATAAATTAGATTTCTATTTTTTACATGATGTGCCAACATATATGATTGTGTTGATTAAGAGAATATAAGATAAAGTATCTATTTACATGAAGTTAACTAACAATTATAAGAAGATAACTAAGATCCATGTTGTAACTTGGGGAAATAGCATAGATTTAGGTACTTAATTTATATGTTGTTGTTGATGTGAATATTTTTAGGTCATGCTAGATATGTTCATTGAATGTGCTTGTAGATAAATGTGTATGTGATAACAGTTATTTGACATGAGACATGAGATGTATATTAATTTTAGGTTGTGTGTGGTGATGATATTAGATTATAATGTTTTTTTTTTTGTTGGATATGACCATGACGATGAAGCCTTGTATATTGTTAGATTTGTCTGCTAGCTAATGATGTTTATATGTGCTATAGGGGTATATAATTAGATGATGGTAGTGAATTTGAATGTGTATCTTAGAATACGTTTATGTTTGTTAGATGGGTATCATCATGATGTTTATTTTTATGAAATAATATGTATTATAGATTATGTATTGGTGAAGTTATATCTAACTATTATATATGAAATTGCATGCAAAACAGCTTACTTAAAAAAAAATGCAAAGAAATTTTTATAAATGACAAAGTTTCGTATGGTTGAAACTATGATTGTAAAATTATGATAAATATTTTTCTATTTCTTAGATAGTTCATTCATATTCATTGTAACTTAATTATTAAAATATTTCAATACTCACATTGAAAAATAATTAAAGGTAAAATAATTTAGTTAGTTCTTAGTAAGATGAAAGTGTGTAACTCATTCAATTCAATTATCCATAAATTTAAAAAACTTAAGTCACAATTTTTTTTATAATTAATTTAGATTTAATATAACTTAAAAAATTCTATTTTTATAAAATTTAATATATTACTAAAGTTATGATATTTTCAAGCAATTCAAATTTAATATTTATAGAAACTCTTACCAATTTAAATTATAAATTTCTCTCTCTAAAGATGAGAATGAAGAAATGTAAAATAAAACTTGTGAAGTTACTTGTAGTTGGGGATTTTCTCTATTGGAAGGTCTCCCTTAAGGAGACAATTGAACTTTTTTATAGTAACAAAGATATAACATTTCAGTGCTATTTTGGTTCTTTATTTGCTATTGTACTAGTTTAAATTTATCTATTTTTAATAATAAGTATGAGTCAAATAATACAAAAATCATACTATATTAGAATTAAACTTTTGAAAAATAATAAATTTGATTAGTTCTTAACGAACAACTCCAGAAATAATATTTTTTCCACATATCATGAGATAGTCACTAAAATTCATGTTTTCACATTTCTCCTAGTTAATATTACATCATGTTCAGAATGATGTAATCATGTCTACCTTAAATAATTTACTTTTAATACATACAAATAGACATTTATTTTACCAAATCTAAAAAGGAAAAAAAAAATTCCACATACTTATCACGAGATAGTCACTAAAATTCATGTTTTCACATTTCTCCTAGCTAATATTACATTACGTTCACAATGATGTAATCATGTCTACTTTAAATAATTTACTTTTAAATACATAAAAATAGATATTTATTTTACAAAATATAAATAGGAAAGAAAAACGCATCATGAAGTCTATTTGAAATTCAAACAAATTCCTTTTAATTACCATCACATTATTTATCATTTAATTCTTAGCCATAAAATATTTATTAATTCAACTTGTATTTAAAATCAACATTGAAAATAAAACTCAAAATTGTTCCATTATCCATGAAGAAAAATTTAAAACCTCTCATGCATCCATGTAAGCCCATGTGTTTCTCCTATGGTCCATAAAAATATGTAATCAGCATATTATACATGCATAAGACCTCCTTTTAGTTTACATAATGTTGCAAGATTGTAATTTAAATATAGTAAACATGACTTTATCTCTCATGTCAAGAATTTAATCTTACATATTAATACATAATTTTTTCATTGTTAATGTCCTCATAGAGTTATCACTACATGATTTATATTGATTTTCAACTAAACAATAAGAAAAAACATGTGAACTGATTAATAAACCAATAAGTATCTAAATCAAGACTAAATCTTTAATGATATTTTAAAATTCAATATTTTCTCATTTTGGCTATATTCTTCTTATTTTCCTATTTGAGAAGGATCGTGACCTTGAATCCTTATTATCAAAGATATTGTACACAATTGGAAATACATAGTTTTAAGTGTACAAATTTTTCCACTACAAAAAATGGAGTAAAAACATTATGAATCTTACCAATTCTATAAAGTGCCAACAACACGAATAAAAAAATAATATAATTAGTCAAATAAAGAAAAAAACATATGACAAAAGTATAAATGATGAAATCACATAAGTTCATATCACTCTCCATTGGCATCACCCTAATTATCTTCCGTGCTTGGCATGATAACACTATTGTTCTCAAAAATATGTTTTGATCTAGGGTCATGTCTTAATACGAACCATTAATCCCTATCCAACACATTTGGGTAAAAAAAGACCTGGTTGGAGTGTTTTGGGAAAACATAAGGCTCCCTAGCTTCATGTCGAATCCTTCCAGAGTGTATAGATATCAGCCCACTATCGTGGTCTTCCTTTGCATTATTATGATAAAAGGTGTCCCATCACTTGCACCTAAAAATAACACATTGAAACAAAGATAATTCCACTTGATTGATCTCTTGTATCTCTCCAACGTAACCTAACATTGCATGCATTAGGTTTTGATCGAGATGGCTAGCATGACTATATTAGTTGGATTCAACTTCCACTCCACAGTCTTGTGTCATGCATCCATCATCGACATCCTCTGTGCAAAACTGATGTCCATATTCCCACATACATGGGAACAAATGCACCTATAAAAAAGTGAAAAGATATCACAGTCATATGTCTAATAACTTGAACATAATTAAAAATATAAATATATATATATGTATATATATATTATATATTATATATATTTATATAATATATATATATTATATATTATTATAATATTTATATATATATATAATATATATATTATATATTTATTTATATTATATATATATATATAATATATATATATATGTTACAAAAGGTGTAGTATGAAGTTAAAAATGTACAGAAAGAGATAATCACCAAGTTACTACACCCAATCCATTTTTTTAGTGTATCTTCTTCGACATGTGGGTAAGGACTAGATGCACCATATTTCTTTCTGACTTGATCAACAACCCAACTATTAGGGCATGTCATTATCATATTTTCTTTTAAATGATCAAGATAAGGAACGCTTCTACCATTTAACCATTTGAATTATTTCGTGTCACTATCTCATTTCCTCCTCTTATGTTTGTACAATGTGAACCACGGTTGTGTCACTTCCATATTGTAAAGAATGAATGTATTGATAGCTTCAATTTCTGAATTCGCTGATGAAATCAAACCAACACACACACACACACACACACACACACATATATATAGAGAGAAAGAGAGAACATATGAGATCAAAATATGCATTAATATGAAGTTTAGTATGAATTGTTATTGTGTATAATTTTGACAAATGATAAGACACTTACTCTTTATCATGTGCCTCTTTCCATTTGTTTTAAGAAGCTCCCCTTCTCTTTTGTCTTCATCCCAAATCATTTCACCTAGTGTGTTGTCGACCTACTTGATGTACTCACTAGCATAATAGAAAGGCTCATACAATATATACCCCTCTGCCATAGACCCCTCAAGCTTTTCCCTTTGTCGAGAAAAACCATTCGATTTCTTCAAGTAGATCTCTAATAAGAACATGCAATGATAAGAATCCACCCCAACTAATTCAACCTCATCTATTAGGTGAATTAGAATATGAACATGCAAGTCCATGAAACTCATCAGCATTTCCTTCTCAAGCAAATAAACAATCTCAACTATCTCTTGATGCCACTACGGAATGCTAGCCATATGAATCTCCTTTGATGTGATCCAGTGTAAAAATGTATATAATTTGTGTATGGCATGCCGTAAGCCTTGGGCGAAGTCATGGTTCACATAGCACACATGAGCAAAGGATAATGACACTGCATAGTAAATAGTACATTATACAAAAATTAATTATAAAATATCCCATTGCATAAAAATAATAAATAAATAAATAAATCATGTTTTTGACATATTCTCTCTTAGAAGGTTCAAATGGTCATGAGATTTCAACCCTAAGAAATGGTCTTCCACAGTGAAGTAGCATTGTAATGGAGAACCTTATAAAGAAGTCACCCTCACACTCATTATAAAGTCCTTTGCCAAAGTAATATCATATTTCTTTAAAATCCATGGGATATCACCTTCTTTTAAATACCAAGAGGGACCAACCTATCCTCTAGTTTCTTGTCTTGGCCAATGTTTCTTATTAGTTTTTCAAGAAATAATATCTCTCCTAATAGCTAATGTGTCACTTTATTTCAATGATATGTGCCTCCATAGAGAATATGAAACATTTTGAAATATATGCATGGTATCTAGTGAGTGGGAAATCTTAATATGCTCCCAATATGGGAGCTCATAAAAGGCATATTTCCTTTTCATCCCAATGGGAAATTTCTCAGCATAGGTGTCGAAGAATTTTGGATCATCGAACATAGGCTCCCTAGTTGAATTGAACATTTCTACAAACTCCTTATCCTTCTCTCTCTCATATGCTCTAATCCACATATGGTGTCATTAATGCAGGCCTTTAGGCTCTCTCTGGGTTACTATTGAAAGTGAATGTTTCTCTTCTGTAAGGGTGTTCTTCTGGGAGGAATACCCTAGAGAAGTCATACACTGGATTCTGTAGGTGGTTGGACTGCCTAGCCTTCATAGAAGGTCCATAACATTTACATCTATGATACCCTTTTGTTATAAGTCTTGAAAACTTATTTTATACATGTTGGTGCATTAACAACCATGAAGATCATAACAATTGTTGCGAATTAAATTAATATGTGAAAAAATATTGTTACATATATAAAAAATCAATAAAAACGTAATTTACAATAGAAAACTCCTAGGCCTATTGTTGACAATGTTGGACCTAGCAACATGTCAAATGATCTCCCTGGTAAGAAGTCCCAACTAGACCTCAGACCATTTGGTGTAGGAGGCCCATCAGTGGATCGTACGGTATCTCCTTGACTGCGGTTTCCCACAGAGGTGAGTAAGCTATCCCTATTGGTAGAAAGAGTGTGACATATGCAGTAAGTCAATGAAGGTCCATGAATGGTTCAAACACATAGAGAGAGATGTGAGTGCACCATTTGGAAGCCTGTGAAAGCGTGTGGCTAAGAAGGGAACAAATGAGAAAAGATGCATCACAAAATGGAAATCAAGTAAGCTAGCAATCCAAAGTGATGGTTAAACCAACAACACATTTGAGTAAGATTCATACAGAAAGTGTCTATACACACATGTGTAAGTAAACATATACATATATCATTAGAGTAAACAAGTTAGCAGAAATAAAATCACAACATATCCGTGAAACGTGCTAGCTATATTATATTAAGAAGTGTAAGTTCTAATCATATGATACAACCATGACCAACCACTACTCCTGATAGTGGAATGTTAAAGTCACTATCGCCTGCTCCTCCAAAGAGATGTACTAGCTCTGCACTATGGAGAAGCCAAGGCTCATTACAATATTCTCAAAGATTTCTCTAACATACTCCTATCGAAAGCTTGGCTAATCAAAAGCCTCTATAATGAGTTATGAGGGACTATATATAGAAAAGTGTGGGGTGATCCTTGGCATTCCGCTTTGTGACTATTCATCTACCCTCGTGACACTTCAACTACACTATAGATGTTACATCCAACTATCGACACTTGAACTTCCACTTGACAAGACGTTACATACAATCTACACATGTAGCTAGGCTTGAGCAAGCCATACAAGACATCACTATGACTTAGAGAACTGTGGGAAGACAAGCTCTTCAACATCCTCATGATGGTTGATGGTCGCAAACTGATGCCAAGCCGAGTAGTCCGTGATGGTGTTCGTGTACTCTTTGGTGACATCTTTCGAGAAATGAACTCTTTCCTTTGTTGCATCTGGGTACATTGCTCTGGAGTCTAGATCCTCTGTCCAACTCGTTAATAACATGCACATCATTCTCTTGAGTGTGGTCAGACCAGCGATATACTGATGCATGGTGTCTACACTGATCGCCAAGTCTATGCTGGTGGATATGCACATCAACTCGTGCCTTTTTCTTTGCCCTGGTGAGAGTCCCAATAGATGGGATCGCATATGCGTGAACAACAACATCCATGCTTTTGATTACCCATGCATGGGAAGCCTGCAAACTAATGATGAGCTGTGGGAGTTCTTCATAGTTCCAAATCTAGCTCTGGATATGTACCTTCAGCTTGAGCGCCCTAGGATTCATCATCTTCGGCAAGTGTAATGGGGCTCCCTTGTATCCCATTTTCCATGTTTTCATGTGATCGACAAAAGAATGAGAATTTGACAAGATATGTACTCTCCTAGCACATCGTTGCTGCCAACCGTTGAGATGGACAACTAACTTATGCATCATACCAAAGTTGGAATATAATGCCACATGATTGTCTCAAGGGATGATACTTCATCTACTATTGCCTTCTTCAACTCTACTCTGACAGATGCTGTAACTAGTTCTCCTCCCTATTTGTCTGTCTATAACTCATTATCCATTCGCACGTCCTCTGCTATCAAGAAGTGAACACTTGAGCTAGTGGCTTCGACATATGCTCTGGTAGCACTGTCCAATTCTATTTGATGTTTACGCACATCAGATATGATCACTCGTTCCTGAAACTGTACAGGAGATGTGTGGTCATTTGGAGTAGAAACTGCACATGATTGAAAACTCTATGTTGTGACTCATCAAATGATATGTCATGCATCTCTTCTTCCAGACTGTATCCAAGGATCTTAGCATCTCCTTGGTCACTTAAGACTTTCTTTACTTTGGGATCTGGTGAAGCTTGTGGATTGGCCTCTTGGTGGTAAGGCATGAGGTCAATTTTTTTCTTTAACTTTGGCTACTCTGTCTACTTATCCATCTTCTTAAGTACTCTTTCAACCTCTTGAACGGAGTCCCTCTCCTATGACTACTCACCTTGTCTGCTTTATGCCAACTGCTCAGATGAGTCTACTACCTGTATGGGCACATTTTCATATGTCTGTGAATGTTTCACCCCCTATTGTACCTGTCCTTTCACTACTTGCTTCTCCTATCTACACAGCTCTTACTCCTTATGGAGTTTCTCCTTCAACTCATGCAACTCCTTCACTGTTTCCTCCATCATCAATTTTTCTCTCTGCCTTTGCGCGGCCCTCCTATAGTGTTCTTGCCTCTTCCCCTCTATTGCCAAAGCTACTTTGTGCACAAGTGGGTATACTCTAAACTTAGAACTTTATTCTTCCTCTCTGTTGTCGAAAATCTTTCTCTTACCCTTGTCGTGCACTAGTATCTTTACCTCTGTTGCTGCTATTGTGGTGCTCTCCTGGATGTTACTTCACGTTGCTTCACTAATCATTCCAAGGTCATGTCGAATGGTTCATTGGGCCTAAAGAAGCTGTGACAATATCTCCATGGGTCCTCCACATCCCAATGACATGCCCCATGGATCCACAGAAAGTGTACTCTCGTGCAGTGATCCTTTGCAAAACAATATGAGTCTTACAGATTAATGCTTTTGGTGTTGAAAGGATATTTCTTGAGTTCTTCTATTTAGGCATCTGCATGCTTTAGATTCTATATCTTGTACAACCCGATCCACGACAGAAGAGTGGGACAAGGTACCTTCTTCTTACAGTGTAGCTTGGCTGATTGTAAGGTCCCACCTTACCAACCATCAATAGTATAGAGAAGTAAAGGTCACATTGAATACTATTACTCATTTTTTATTTTTATTTTATTTTTGTTTTACTCATAATATGACTAACTTAGCAATCATGTAAACATGTTCCTTCAACTACTTCAATGTAAGAATATAACATAAGAAGTTAGGGATAACTTTCCCTTAAGACCAACTCCAAAAAAAATTTCCTCTCAACTTTAAAAGATCATAACATGTTCCCTTTTCATACTTATACATGAGCTCTAGCTAAGAGTGGAAATAAGTTCTACCATAATTCCATGTGCGAACATTAAGCTATATCAACCTATTTGATTTCCTAGATTATGCTAAATAAGTTTCATTTATTGACTCTTGATATCATAACAACAAATGTATTGTACTTATTTTACAAAAATCACATATAAGTGTATGAGTATTAACCTACCTATAACAAGTTAACTGAGGCAAGAATATGCCTCTCTTCATCAATAAATCTAATAAATATGATATGTTTATGAAATAGAATCACAAAATATATTGACCCAACAACATTTCCAAATTCATCAATTAAAATTCCCAATCCTAATTATTAAGGCAATGTTTCAATCATGAGAATTATATAATGAATGTTGAAACAAAAGCAACTACTGTACTAATTCAGAAGCATGTTATTCTTGAAAAGTGTCATGTAAAACAATGAAATTGCAGAAATTGGGCACAAGTAGTTGTTTTTTACAGTCATTGAAGCACAAGAATGCACCCATGAACACATGCAGCTCAAACAAAACTTATTATGCTCACTTGCACAAAATTGTACAGAAAGTCACTATAAAATTGTTTCCAACAACCCCCCTTTTCTAATGAAATATTTAGATAATAAAATTAACAACAATCCTATTCCCTATTCACACTTCAGCAAATTATTAAATTAATTTTCATGTTCATACCAAAAACTTGCAAACATACGAAGCTACATTCATCAAGTAGTCTATTCATAAATTTCTAGTACATAAAAATTATGGTAAGTCATACTTTTACTCTAACAATTTATATGCCCAAAAACTGCAACCGTGCATGTGTTTTGACAAACATTTTGCATGATGGTAAGTAGGACTTTTACTCTAAGAATTTATATGCACAAAAACTACAACCATTTATGTCTTTTGACAAACACCTTGCATGACAGTAAGTAGGAATTTTTCTCTAACAATTTATATGCAATAAAACTACAACCATTCATGTCTTTTGACAAACACTTTGCAAACATGCAATCTACAGTCATTGAGGCATTTTCACAAACACTTTGAAAGCATACAATCTATAACCATTGAGGCATTTTTCCAAACACTTGGCAGCAATGAATTTGAGATTCTTCTTCAAACTATTCAACTTAGAAAATTCAGAAATTGAAACTTCAAATGTTGGCATCTTAAAATAGGGACTAAACAATGTTAGTTTTTCATCAAAAACTTGAAAACAGACGCATATAATTGACAACAACAATATGTAAAGTCGCCTAGATTTTCAATGTGGGTTCTGAAAAGTACTTTTTTGGAATCAAATGGGGGGTTGAATGGTCAAAGGGCATGAATACCCCCTGATGTTGAGTAGACAAGTAACAAAACCTTCTAGATATGCGATTTATTAAAACAACAACAACACAAACATTCCTACTATCTCATTTATCACTTTGTCAAACACTTAGTGCGCAAACTTCATCTACAGTTGTACATGGAGAAAAAAAAACTCAAATTTATGATAATATGGTATTGTAGTCAACTCATGGCAACCTACAATGGACAAAATTTCATTATAAAAAGAACTTAAATCTTTGGCAACACGTTATTGTTTCAACCCCCCTGCATGTACATTCTCAACTACAGTTTCCTTTCATTATTGGTTAGCTCATTAATAAATCTGTAAATATCTCATAAACATTCACATGTAGCAATTTCCAATGAGTTTTAAAGTTCCACAATGCTTTTAATTAATAATAAACTAAAATTTCAAGAATTCTTATGAATATACTTGGCAGTGTATTTATACAATTACAAAAAGATGAGAATATGCTCCATCTCCAATGAGATTATGCTCCTACTCTAATATCCTTACCAACTCATTGTGAACCATCCTGTTTTCCTCCCAACAATATCCAGGGAGAACTTCCCCCCCGGAACCCCCAAGCTGTAAGAGCTCACAAACAATACCAAAATATCATATTACAGAGATATCTAAGGCATGCTTAGGAAGATAAGTTTCACTTCCTCCCAACACCACTCATGGCCAGCTCCACCAAGTAGAGCTACATAGTAATTTATATTAGTAATTTCAAAATTATTTCGAAATAAATTGGCTACTCTCCAAGTCTCTCACTTTCATAATATTTTTCAAATCTCTCCAACTCTTGGTATCACAATGCACCTCCCTGCCCCTAAGTGAGAATACATGAGACACATATATAGGAGTAGCAACAAATTCTTGTCATAAAGGAGGATTAATATGCATGTGTTTTATTCCATTTAGAGGAGTGTAACTCATGCCAATAAGGAGAGGTATACATGCCTTAGTTAAGGATAGTGTAACTTATGCATTAAAGAGAGGGTGAGAGGAATCTTTTATGACATGTCTTTAATGATTTAAAGAGGAATATGCCATTGTTTGATGAGTTCATAAATAGAGTGTAACGTATTATTGAAAGAGAGAGATTTACATAGTGCCATGAGAGTCATCAAGGAGGGAGGCGTGAAGCGATTGAGGAGATGAAGGTGACTTGTAATTCTCTTTTAATAATAATATCATATTCTCATAAAATATCTTAGTAAAATTAATTATATTAATAATATTAAGGATTAATTCGAGATTGAACGACTAGGATTGATTAATGGTAAGTTAAGTGATTTTCCATCAACCATACTTGATTTCCAATTTATGTAACGTGATTTACTATTTTTGGAAAGTCATGTTTGAGATGCCAGACATGACTTTCTATTTTTCGAAAGTCACTCTAGGATTGCTAGAAATGAGGTTTTATTAAGGAAATTAATCCCTGAGCTTCCCATGAGTGGTATTTTTCTTCAAGAGAATAGGGATTCCATACCCCTATTGCATGCATCTTCATGCCTTAGTAGATTGAGGACTCCGCGCCCTGATCTACTCCAGAGATCCAAGATTCCACACCTTGATCTTTTTAAATATTCAGGGCTCTACGCCCTAAACAATTTATTATAGATACAAGACTCCACGTATTTATCTTTCATGGATTTAGGACTCCATGCCCTTTCCATGGCTTCTCATCTACTCTGCTTTGAAACTCCACGATTCACCTTAAGGTACTAATTGTGAGCTCATACCCATCTAATGGTTCCTTGGTAAGGCCTTTTTCCAACACTTGCACACATCACAATCTCATAGATCAAAGGAATCAATGAATTTCATAATTAACTTATTCACATTTTATCAAAGATTATGCATGACTTCCACAACCATTTTGGTTCTAGAGAATGACTTCCATAGCCATTTAAAATTTGGACATCCTTGTTTGAAAATGACCACATTCCATATCACATCCTACTCAATACATTATTAAGCATATAAAATTATAAAAATCATGTATCATGAGCTCCACAGTAATTTATAACTTGAGCATCCTTGTCTGCAAATAACTATGTACCGGCAACATCTTGCTTATTACAAGATTAAACATATATAATCATATACATCATGTATCATCCATAAATCATAATTAACCATATGTTCCACATAACCATGATCATCCATGGATCTATGTGTCTCAATCCTGAATCAACATCCATGTCATAGACATATTGCCAAACTAACATACCAAAAGAGAAAACATCAATAATATGTTCTTAACCAAAATCAATTCTTATACACACAACCATATATATTATCCTAAGCACACAACAACTAGGTGACCGAAACTAGGTCTATAGAATATAAGCATGTACATAAGTTTCTTACACATAATAATCTATCATTATATCAAAATCACCTTCTCTAAGTGTCATCAAAGCTATCTCACCAAGAAGAGACACTACATACTCCCCCTCTTGGGCTAAACTTCACTCGAAGCTTTTCCTATAGTCATAAGATACTTAGTTTTGATTCTCCTATGACTAAGGTGTTAACCTTATTTATATGTATTTGATATATTTTTCTTCATGCCAAACCATAGTTTAATGTTTTCTGAATTGCAAGCAACTCCATGAAAACTGAAACATACCATTCTTAATCAAGTAGAAAATATATCTAGGCCATATTAGGTATGTTTTTATATAAAATTCCAAATATTTATATTTCAAAACCAACAATACAATTCATAGTACCATATCAAAATACTATTTAATGTAATTGATATGCCATCTAATTAAGATATCTATAATATTTTGATATTCTAAATGTTATTTTTCATAGTCTACATGAATCCTAGACGTGTCATCTTCTTTGTTATATAGTACGTTGAGCTTGCCAAGCTATAAATAGCTCACACATTGGTTGTTATGAAACCAGCTCAAGAAAAGATAGAAAATATAGATCAATGCCTTAGAATTCAGCCTCTTCGAGGGGGCAACCTCCTTTACATTACATAAATGAACAACTCTTGGATGATTCAAATGACAAAACCTCCTTTCTATATATAGCAGTCTAAGGAGTCACAATATAACCCAACCAACCTAACAATAACAAAAATAACAATAGAGGGATTCTATGGGGCATAGTAACAACAATATGGGGACAATAGGGGAACAACAATATTAATAGGGGTACAACTACAATAGTAATGGGGTAATTACTAGTATTATAGGGACCCAACATTGGTTGTAAAAAAAGCAATAATGGTCCATCCCATCTGACAATAAAATTTTCATACAAGAAGCATAAAATCATCGACATACAATTGCCAGAGAAACTATGCAACAAAACATGATGTCATATATAAAACCCACTCTTACATATCGCTTAATTTATGTCTTCTCAATCCAAGTTTCCCCTTTTCATTCCATAAGACATTCTTGCAATCAAAATCTTTAGGATCTACCTATATTTTTTACTAAATTCTTAATCTTTAGGAAAAATTATAGTTTTAGGTTTAAGACATCATTTTTTTTAAACTAATAATCTAAAGTTCCATACAATCCTCATTAACGCACTTTTGTATTATAGACCATTCCCTTAATTCCCATAATCTTCATTATTATTCACTTCTCTTACTTGAGAATCAATTATGATTAAGTTAGAAGATATTCATTCCAAAAATAATTAAATATATATTTTCGAAAGTGGCTTGTCATCAAGAACAACTTTTTTAATTATACAAATAAAATATCTATATTATTGAATATATCTTGATAACTATAATTCAACTTTTTTTCCCACTATAAAATCACTCGTAATTTCTACTCAATAATTAATCAATCCATTTGGTTTCACATCTTATTCCTTACTATTAATACATACACACAAACAAACAAAAAACAAGTTATGAAAACCATACATTTCTCAAATTATGAAGAATCTTGTTGATTTTAAATAAGCTTTAGACTATCATAAAGACATTTCTAGCCTAAGGATAAGTTTTTTTTTTTGTTATTACCACCTATCAAAAGATTATAACCTTTTGCATGATTACTAACTACTCTTACAACTATACCTCCAAGATTAAAAGTCCTAAATCCTTCAATCTCTTCAATTCCACATATAATACAATCATCTTAGGCTTCTAAATCATGCACGAATTCAATTTCATCAAAATGTGATCTCACTCTCCAATTTATCCCTCCAAAAATATCACTTCTTGTGAAACAAGAACTCAACTAATCTTTTCATTAATCACATACCTTTTTCTTTAAGTTCAAATAAAACAAAGTTCTCACCACATAAAATGTTTATCTTCTAAACATGTTATTCTCTTAAAAAATTACAAGTTACTCAAATTCCAAGAAAGAAGTTCATCAAGTTGATAAACAATATGAATTTTGACTCGATCACCTAACTACCATTAGTTTAGAGCAGTTTATGAGTTAAATCCTCGTAATTTCTCTAATTAATTTGGTTAAATAGAATTCAACCAATATTCAACTGACAAAATAATTAAAGAGATTATTATGGCTTTCCTATACCTAATTTGTGTTGAGCCAATAAAAAGGATATTTCATCAACTTATCACAATAAAATTCTTTTATATTTCAATCATTTGAAAATCATTTTAATTCTACCTAAATCCAACACTTACAAAATAATTACTAGAGGATAGATACCTATTTCACACCTGACTCCATATATCAAAATAAATTATTCCAAACATTCTAAAACACCTAATGGTGTTGAGTATACTAATCTTAGTATCTTCATTTGTAATAAAAATAAAATAATGGATTTAGATCTCAAGCAAATTCATGTTACGAATCTCTATCCATTTAACTTTAATTATACATATTCAATCCTCCTTAATCATGTCTGAGATTTCATCAAAATATTTTTGTTCACTCAAACCAGAAGAATTACTTAGCTCATAGATATATGTTAGTATGGATTCCACACCCATACCTTACCTCGCTACTTAGCTCATAGATATACATTAGTATGGATTCCACACCCATACATCAGCTCATATATATATATATATATATATTGCTAGTATGGATTCCACACCCATACATAACTTAGGGAAAACATAACCTTCAAGTGTTCCTTCAAATGGCTTCCACAATCCTTCATGCACTAGTGATTTAAGCCTCTTTTTTTATTAGGAAGGTCATACCTCAACCTAGTATTTGAGTAATTTCATGTTGTTTGATGCATAAAGTCAACCAAAACTACACAATGTCATGTCAAAGAAATCATATGAATTCCATTCTTACTCATTAAGAATGTATTCCCAAATAATATTTTAACACATCAAATTAATTCACATACATTACTCTTGAATCTTCATTCACAGATAAAAGTGACATCATTCATATTAGCTTATGTTAAGTTTCCATTAGTGTAGGTAAGAAAAGAGACAAAATTAACATGAAGAACTCAATCATCATGTTAATTGAATATTGGCCTTACACTTGACACATATTCCCAAAGAATACACACCAATGCCATCATGCTATAGTTTAGATTAGGCTGATATTATTCTTAGTCGAAACAATTTTAACTAGTAGAGATGGCTGGTAGGCCCATATCACATTGATAATGATGCATTAAACATATATGTAACCATGCATCCACTCCACATATCTCACTCACCCAATGAAAATCAAACCATTCACATGCTTGGGTTTAACCCAACTTCTCAAGCACAACCTTTCCCTACATGTCTTTAAGTCCTTGATCATATTTCTTATAATTTTTCTTAACAAAAATATAAAGGAATATAAGAAGCCATTCCTTTTCTTTCACGAGTTTCTAAATGACATAATAATAATATCCTTTATGCAACCAATATGCTTCCATGTCAACATACACAATAATTCAACATGCATGCAAAATAACCATTCATGCATCAACCTACAAGCAAGCATGTTGGCCCATTAGGCCCTAGTGTTTTAACTTGGCTCTGATACCATATGTAAGGTCCCACCTTAATTACAAACCATAAATAGTATAAAGAAGTAAAGATCACATTGAATACTATTACTCAATTTTTATTTTTATTTTAATTTTGTTTTACTCATAATATGACTAACTTAGCAATCATGTAATCATGTTCCTTCAACTATTTCAATGTAAGAATATAGCATAAGAAGTCAGGGATAGCTTTCCGTTAAGACTAATTCCAAAACACTTTTTTTCTCAAGTTTAAAACATCATAGCATATGCTCTTTTCATACTTATACATGAGCTCTAAGTAAGAGTGGAGATAAATTCTACCATAATTCCATGTGCTAACATTAAGCTAGATAAACCTATTTGATTTCCTAGATTATGCTAAATAAGCTTCATTTATTGACTCTTGATATCATAACCACAAAATTATTATACTTCTTTTACAAAAATCACATATAAGTGTATGAGTACTAACCTATCTATAGAAAGGTAACTAAGGGAAGAATATGTCTCTCTTCGTCAATAAATCTAATAAATATGATATGTTTATCAAATAGAATCACAAAATACATTTACCCAACAACATTTCCAAATTCATCAATTAAAATTACTAATCCCAACTATTAAGGAAATGCTACAATCATGAGAATTATATAATGAACGTTGAAACAAAATCAACTACTGTTACTAATTCAGAAAGCATGCTATTCTTCAAAAAGTGTCATGTAAAACAATGAAACTACATAAATTGAGCACAAGTAGTTTTTTTCTACAGTCATTGAAGCACAAGAATGCACCCATGAACACATGCAGCTCAGAAAAAACTTATTATGCTCACTTGCACAAAATCCTACAGAAAATCACTATAAAATTCTTTCCAACAACCCCCTTTTTTTATGAAAGATTTAGATAATAAAATTGAAAAAAATCCTATTCTCTATTCACACTTCAGAAAATTATTAAATTAAATTTCACTTTCATACCAAAAACTTGTAGACATAAGAAGCTACATCCATCAAATAGTGTATTCATAAATTTCTAGTACATAAAAACTATGGTAAGTAGGACTTTTACTTTAACAATTTATATGCAAAAAAACTATAGCCATTCATGTCTTTTGAAAAAAACTTTGCATGACGGTAAGTAGGACATTTACTCTAACAATTTATATGAAAAAAAACTACATCCATTCATGTCTTTTGACAAACACTTTGCAAACATGCAATCTACAATCATTGAGGCATTTTAACGAACACTTTGCAAGCATGCAATCTACAGTCATTGAGGCATTTCTCCAAACACTTGGAAACAATGAATTTGAGATTCTTCTTCAACCTATTCAACTTAGAAAATTTAGAAATTGAAACTTCAAATGTTGGCATCTTAAAACACGGACTAAACAATCTTAGTTTTTCATCAAAAACTCGAAAATGAATGCATATAATTGGCAACAACAATTTGTAAAATTAGCTAGATTTTCGATCTAGGTTCTGCAAAGTAATTTTTTGGAATCAAATGGGGGTTTAAATGGCCAAATAACACAGATACCCCATGATGTTGAGTAGAAAAGTAACAGAACGTTCCAGATATGCAATTTATTAAAACAACAACAACAAAAACATTCCTACTATCTCATTTATCACTTTGTGAAATACTTAGTGTGCAAACTTCATCTAGAACTGTACATGGAGAAAAAAAAACTGAAATTTATGATAATATGGTATTGTAGTCAACTAATGGCAACTTGCAATGGACCAAAATTCATTATAAAAAGAACTTAAAACTTTGACAACAAATTATTGTTTTAATCCCCCTGCATGTACATTCTCAACTACAACTGCCATTCATTATTGGTTAGCTTATAAATAAATATGCAAATATCTCATAAACATTCACAAGTAGCAATTTCCAATGAATGTTAAAGTCCCACAACACTTTTAATTAATAATAAACTAAAATTTCAAGAATTCTTATGAACGTACTTGGCAATGTATTTATACAATTCCAAAAAGATGAGAATATGCTCCAACTCGAATGAGATTATGCTTTTGCTCCAATAGCATTACCAACTCATTTTGAACCATCTGATTTTCCTCCCAACCATATCTAGGGAGAACCTCTCCCCCTGGAACCGCCGAGCTGTAACAGCTCACAAACAATACCAAAATATAGCAATAGAGAGATATCCAAGGCAAGTTGAGGAAGATAAGTTTCACTTCCTCCCAACACCACTCATGATCAACTCCAACAGGTAGAGATACATAGTAATTTAGATTAGTAATTTCAAAATCATTTCGAGAGCAATTGGCTATTCTAAAATTATCCCACTTTCATAATATTTTTTAAATCTCTCCAACTCTTGGTATCACAATGCACCTCGCTGTCGCTAAGTGAGAATACATGAGACACATATATAGGAGGAGCAATAAATTCTTGTCATAAAGGAGGAGTAATATGCCATTGTTTGATGACTGCACAAAATAGAGTGTAATGGTTTATTAAAAGAGAGAGATTTGCATAGAGTCATGAGAGTCATCAAGGAGAGAGGTGTGAAGTGATTGGGGAGATGAAGCTGACTGTTAATTCTCTTTTAATAATAATATCATAGTCTCGTAAAAGATAATAATAACAATAATATTGAGGATTAATTCGAGATTGAACGATTAGGATTGATTAATGATAAGTTAAGTGATTTTCCTTCAATTATACTTGATCTCCAATTTATGTAAGGTGAATTACTATTTTTGGAAAGTCATGCTTGAGATGCTAGACATGACTTTCTATTTTTAGAAAGTCACTCTAGGATTGTTAGAAAAGAGGTTTTATTAAGGAAATTCATCCCTGAGCTTCCCATGAGTGGTATTTTTCTTCCAGAGAATAGGGATTCCATACCTCTATTACATGCATGTTGGGCATGGAATCCCCCCAATGCATGTTTTGGGGCTTAAGGCAAAAGTTTTGACCAAATCTTGTTGTAAAATCTTCGTGAATTATAGGCGCAGAGCGCGAAAGCATGATATAGTCACAGGGTTGTCCAACCTAGTTTTGCAAAGTAATGTCAGCTAAATAGACCTACCCATGGTTCGGAGACCATGGGATTGTATAAATAGAGTGAGGCTCTAAGTGTAAAAGATAAGTAATTGGGAATAATGAAGAGAATAGAAGTTGAATCGAAGCGTATAGTGTGTCTATCAGTCGTAGAGTAGGAGAAGGGTCTGCAGGTGAGTGCGCAGAGGCCTAGTAGTCCACAACTAAGTGCGTAGACCCCTGCAGCTGAGTGCATGAGGTAGGTCGATTCTGCAACCATTGAAGAATCAATAAATAGAAGTTTTTCTATAATTCTATGTATCTTTTCCTGGTTTAATGCATGATTGGATATAATTTGCAAAATATATTATTTATTTACTGTGTGAACCTATATGAATGTTTTTTATTGTTAAGTATAACTTAAGACACTTAAGTAGGTGAAGGTGCTTAAATAATACTGGAATATAAATAAGATATTGGGTAATAGCGCAAAGCACGACATAGCCCCTGGTTAGGGCTATGTGAAGCCAGGGTATGTGGCCGCAAGGAATGGAAGGTGCACAAAGCCACCTGTGCATAGGGACAAACAGTGGACTAGTTGAACTCATCAGACATCTCCAGGGTGCGGAAACTTGGTTCTAGCACCCTCCCATAGTACTTCGGGTGAGACCTCAATCCACGCTCCACGAACTATTACCAAAAGTGCTAGTAGTACAAGGATTTGTTTGGCTAATTAACCCTGAACCTAGGTCGGGCCCTAACAAGCTAACAAATGGTTCCATTGCTAGAACTAGGATCTGCATAGAGATGTATGATGTTGTATCATTGGAATCTAACAAAGAAAGGAATTGAAGAGTGCTTGGCGAGAAATATTCACGAGTTTGCGGCACAGGAAAATAGGAAACCATGCTTGTGAAAGGAAGAGTGGTTAGATTACTACTTGTATATGGAGATCCACAAAATTTTCTTTTGCATCCTTCCCTACTGAGTTGTACGAGTGGATTGCAAAGCTAGCAGATAGCCAAGGAAGGTGTAAGCTCGACAAACCTATTGTGTGGATTCTAGAATTGGTGCGCAGACTGAAAGAATTAGAGGATAATATTATGCGTGATGTTGATCACTGGCTCGATCAAATCATAGGAGGATCCATCACCAAATTCACGGTAGATACTTCAGTCAGCTATAGTGAGGCAGAATGGCGCTTCCTCAAGGGATTGCGAGGTAAGTACGTTAAATATTTGAACACTTGGATTAAAATGTTACTGTGTGAAAAGCGGGTTATGCGAATAAATTGATATTTGTGGCTAGGTGAAGTGGGAGAATCTACAGAAACGAAGGTAGCACATAACTAGAGACTAGCTCCTTGATTTCACCTCCATGAGGAGGCGAAGAAGATCTCATGAAGGTCTCACCAAGAAGTGTGATCAATCTAATAAGGAAGAGAATTCCATGCATACCACCCCCACCCACACCACCACCAGTTTTACCATCTTCACCCTCGACTTTTCCCATCCCATGTCTTCCACCACTGCGAAGCAATATGGCTAGTGCAATAAAGCTACCAGTGTTCAAGGGAGTAGGGAATGAAGATCCGGACCAGTTTTTGTTTGTGATAAAAGTTGTATGGGAAGCAAAAGGTGTCATGGATGACAATATAAATAAGGCAACATTGGTCAGCGCTCTGTAGGATCGCGCACTGACCTAGTTCATTAAGCATTTCATTGACAATCTAAATGCGGGGATAGCGGATATCCAAGTTGTGCTAAACAAAGAATTTAATAGGCCAAAATTGGAGGCACAAACAATTATTGGATTCAAGGAAATCACAATACTATCAAGCTAAACCCGTGCTAGTTGGATCAAAGACTGAAGTGCACAATTCCCAAAGCAAACATGACATTAACAGATGGGCAACTCCGCAAATGGTTTGTAGCATTGTTAATGCCGCATCTACGGAACACATTGGTGCAACAAAGACTAGCCACTTAGGCTAAGGCTTTGGAGGTTGCAATGAGATTGCATGAGACTCCAATACAAGATCCTAACCTAGGAGTCCAGCAGATTCACGCGCAATTGAAAAACTTGTGCCTTGAGATGTAGAGTTTCAAACAAGATAGGACGGTTCGTCTAGACGTGCGCGACGAGGTATGGTGTGTAAAGTGCAAGGGTGAGGGGCACGATAAGGACCACTATCCAGTGTTCACAAATTACCTTGCGGGAGGAGGACCAATGCCATTAAGACCAGAGGCACAAGTAGGGCTAAGCACGGTGCATGCGTTATGGTGTACGATTTGTCAGATAGGAGGAAAGCATGCTACAGATAACTACCATCTATTCCAGAAGTATACATAGAATTCCTAGTAGTTGTTCTGTAATTTCTGCAGGCCAATAGGCCATGATGAGCACAACTATAGAAGTTATGAACTGATGATGGATTAGACTCCTACCTACAGAGTTCAGGCCAAAACACGGCCCCTCAATCAAAACGCAGGAATGTCATGCACTAGATTTCAGGGGTGCGGATGAGGCTGAGGTGGAAAGGGACCAGGAAGAGGTCATGGAAAGCTGATATGTTACAATTGTGGAGGGCCAGGACATTATGCCCGCGATTGTACAAATCCAATAGAACTGTCATGCTTATATTGTATGCAGTTTGATCATGAGATGGAGGATTTTCCCACATTGATAGCGAGGTTGTGCGATAAAGGAGCACTCCAGCCTCCCTCGACTCAGAACCTACATGAGGTCTAAGTCACACGAGGAAGACCCTAATGTAAATATCATGCTTTGGAGTGGTATTACGACAGGGGATGACAAAGCCAAGTAGCCTGAAGAAAGTACCTGGGTTCGTAAGGCTCCAACGAAGGAACCAGAATTTGATTTGGAGTGTGCTAAGGAGACCTTAATGGAAGCTAAGAAGAGTTTTGCGGATGCCTCCACTTCAGGAAGTAAGGAAAAACTAGAGCCAGAAATGGACCAATTGATGCTCACTATGTTCTTGGAGACATGCATGAAGATGCTACACAACATCAACGTTGTAAAGGGGATACAGGAACTCATAACTAGATCTTCTGGGACTATAGCAGGAGAACCATGCATAGTCCAAAAGCTCAGGAAGCACACGACGCGATCAGGAAGGGAGATGAGATTGGCCACGTGGATTGGGGAATATGAGATGGATAAAGTGATTCTGGATCTAGAATCAGACATGAACGTCTTGCCAAAATAGACATGGGAGTGCATGGATAGGCCTGCATTGCAATGGTCTCCTATCCAACTGCGAATGGAAAACCAACAAAAGATCCTACCTATCGGGAGACTACAGGGAGTCACAATAGATATCGAAGGAGCCAGCACGCTAGAAGATTTCGAAGTGATAGATATTGTTGATGACAACAATCCCTACCCCACGCTACTAGGAATACATTGGGCCATTGACATGAATGGAGTGATAAATCTAAAGAAGCGCAAAGATGATTTTTGAGAAAAATTCACTACGGCTAGTGGTACCTGTAGACCCTATAGAAGGATCGTGCTACATAGAGCCAATGCACGACTATGACAAAGACGTCGATCTGGACTGCATCTACAAGATAACTACGCATGAGTAGGACTGGGTAAATCCAACTGTGGATGGCTGAATCTATTGCAAGCGTGAAAGCTCCTGCACATCAGATTTTGATGAAGAGATAGAATGATGGAAGAACTGGTTACACGAGGTAACCATGCTCAACAGTAACATGATGACAAGATTATTGCATTGTGTAACAACAAAGAGAAGAGATCTGCCTATGTATGATGGGTTGAGCGAGGTGGATGAATTGCTGAACAAATTTGAAAGAGACATACCGAATCAACATCGTTTCGACACTTTGAAATGGGTACTGTGAGTTACACCGAGAAGATGGTGGGGCACGTACAAACCAAGTTTTAAAGACTGGCGTGAATGCAAAAGGATGATGCGCATGCAATTTGGGAAGCCTTTAATGCGATTAACAGACAAAATTTTCGGATGAACTGGCCCATTAACCCACCTATCCAGGTGGATATAGGCATATGGTACGCAACTTTCACGAATGGACACCATCCTCACAGTAGGACACATGATCAGAAAGCAGATGTGGGTAAGGCAATGGCATGAATGACCTCCCCAGTTGGGACCGCAAAGTATGGAAAGACCAAGTGTGTAGAAGAATATCCACACAGAAGCTCTTAACAAAGTATGTGAAGCACTGAATAAATTCCACAATCTGAAGTGGATTGACTGGGACCTACACGTACCAGTGGTTCTATGGGCTTATAGGACCGCGTGCAAGAACCTCACTGCACAAGCACTGCCAAGGCTGGAGTATGAAACAACCGCTATAAGCCCTATAGTACTTGGAGATTTTAGACCGTGCATGATAGCACCGGTAGATACGATAGTTTGCGAAACCTTGGAAGTAGAAATCCAACAAAGAAATTTTAGATTCCAAGAACTTGAAAAAGAAAGGGTACAATTAAGGAAGAAAAGTTCTTTGGTGGATGCGGAAGTCAAGAAGCTAGAGGACGAGATAAAGGAATATTTTCTCGGTGAAAAGACTAGGGTGATAAGGTAGGATGCATACGATGATAGGTTTATGACCTATCGCCATGAATTGACCAGTCCGATGCCTTGGCTTAGACCCCACACTGCTAAGAAGGGTAGTTCATTGCAGATGGTAAAGTGTGTGATGCCGATTGTAACAATAAAAGGTGGGTATTCTCCAAGAAACATGATGGATGACATGATGAAACTTTTCACGAGTGGTGCAACCAAATGACTAGCTGAAGGAAGAACAGTCTTAGCGCTCTGAGCAGTTGAAAGCAAGTGCGGGATTATAAACTATTCTGCCAAGGAGCTGTGCCATGTTGGAGCTGCGCATAGAAGAAAAGATTCACAAGGTCCACGACCACATACAGGGGGTTGCGCTGCTACACAGGTTGACCAGAAAGTGACTATTGAAGTCACTATTCATGATGGGATGCTTGACTTGAGACCAAATGGAGCAGGAATTAGGCATTTAAGACACAATTTATGGGCAAGGTTTGGGAAAATCTATCGCCAAGGGAACATTAATGAATTGGATTTGGGGGGAACAGTGAAATTCGAATTCAAAAAGAACTATAAAATACAAAGGGCTTCCCAACGAACAAGACTTGGTCATTTGCGAATTGAGCTATTGAGCAGAGCCCTAATTGTTGTGTGTTGAGCATTGATTAAGCCCCTAAGTTCGTGAGTGCAAGATTTCTAGATAGATATGATGGCATTAGCTGAAGATGTTATGGATATAACCGAAATGACCGCCGAGGAGGCCGCGCATGCCCTGGCTGTGGAGGATGCTCCGGAAGGTGCTAGGATTGTGGCAAAAATCCTGAAATCACCACACATAGCAAGACCAAAGAAGGACAAACAAGTGATGGTTCCCGTACATGTGTCCCCACAGAACCCATTATGCACCAAGCTATCCATGGAGTAGAAGGGGAAAGCCATCACCATAGGGACTGATGAAGAAGAAGAAGACCTAGAGGACCTAATCATCACCGAAGACAAGGATGAAGGTATGGAGGAGGAAATTTAGCTTGCACACCCCCCGCGAAAAGGAAATTCTAAAGTACCCAAGGACCTGGACAAGACCAAGAGATCACTCCAGACCCCGCTTCTCCCAGACAACATTATGTTTGAGGGCACACACCTGGGATGGGTGCTGAGCCTAAAATTTGAAGATTGGGACCTCGTTTACCATGAGAAGTTCCCTCACCTTGAGACCAAGCACCTTATGATGCCCAAGTATAACACCGTGTAGGGGGTGATAGACTTGGGGCTACGGAAGTGGTTGTGGGGAGTGGAAAAGGCTAGGCTATTGAATCTTCTTTGGGTGCCACACTTCCACCACGCACCAATAACCATTTTCGTCATCAGGTAGCTAATCTGCTTGGTGCATGATGGGTGTTTGTGGCAAGAGCAGCCCAACCCATCATGACAAACATGATTCATCACATCTCTTGGCTTCCATGCAAAGGAGAGGACCCCGTGGACATATCGTAGAGGAAGAGTAGTGACTTGGCCATCGCAAAGGCCATGAAGAAAAGTTACAAGCTAGAAATGAAGAAGAGGGGCTACACCATCTCCAATATCAAGGAAAAGTAGTACACGTGGCGACCCAAATCCTGACAGGAAAGATTATGCACAAGTGCCTCATGGACGAAGTATCCACGCTGGTGGTAGCACTCGCTAAGCAGTGCACGGAGGGGGTCCAGCCTAACTGGTTTGAGTTCCTCTGTAAGTAGTTTTTAGAGAATTGTCGCGAACCCCAAGAACAGTGAAAAATGTTCCACTATGTATGGCTTCTGCGGTCCATAGTGCTAGTGGCAGGAGAATTACCAAAGAACAGTCAATTCCCCATAATTGAGAGGGACCTGCCAGAGGCCACAAAGTATGCTTCACTTTGGGCCATAAAGCATGCCAAGAGGATCCATGACAGTAAAACATTGTGGGTGTTAATGGAGATGAATCTCAGAATGGAGATCAATTGTAAGCAGTGGTTGTCACCCACTGTCTACAACAGTCTGCAGAGTTTTGTAGAATTCAAAGAAGACATGCATAACATTTATATTAGAGCACGAAAGGATCTGATGAAACAATGGATAAAGCTACCCTTCATTGCTACAAATAACGTCATTTTTAACATATTGGAGGCATGGCCGTTGGAGTGGCACACCTCAGATGTTGCAGATATTGAGGAGACGGTGGCACAAAGAAAGAAAGATGAGGCTAAGCTGCGCATCACATAGTTTGCCAAAAAGAAAAGGGAGGAAGTAGCGGTAGCAGAAGTGTGGGTGGTACGAGACACTACACAGACAACACTTAAATAGGAATGAGCAGTAGCAATAGCAGTAGCACAAGAGGCAACCGCAAAGGTGGGCGAGGGCCAAATGACACCTTCGCAAGGGCAGGAAGCAGAGGAAGTAGAGACAAAAGAGGGAGGCATGGACCCACAAACTACGTCAACACAATTGAAGCACCACCTCCCAACAAAGTGGGAAGGGTCACATAAAGAGATCAAGGCATCGAAGTTGTCTATTGACTTGATCACCCTAACTGAGGATGATCTGCATGACATCTGCGAGACAGTGCGCGATGTCACCGCTAAGGCTCTCCAAGATTTCATGCAAGAGAACCAAATTGTGTTAAGGTTCCTCATAGTGCAGCTGCAGGAATTACAGGTGTGACCTCCTTAGGCTGGTACCCTTTCAACTAGCCTCGCAGTCGGCTCAACAGCAGCAGAGCAGATGTTGCACGCACGGATGACGAATACCGTAGTGTTGCTAGAAGGGGCACTAATGACATTAATTGAGCCTGACAGGCCTACAGTTAGCACGTTGAAAGGTCTCGGTCTCAATATGGTTGCACTCCCACGAGAGACCTTATATTTTTTGCAGGATGGGATAACTGCAGAGATGCAAGCTAGGGAGAGCCGCGCACTACACGTCCTTAGTGAGCAAAAAATCAATATGGAACAACTGAGCTTGCAGTGCGACGAATTGGTGTTTCAAAGTCAACAGCTGGTATAGGTAATAGACAACACTTGCCAAGGTATCTCAAAGCTGGCCATCCTAACAAACATGCCAGCAAAGGTGTGGATCCACTGGTTAGTAGCAGTGGTACATGAGGCGTGACAATAAATGACAAAGGTTCAGCTGGAGCTAAACCTTCAGATTTCTGAGCTTCATTTAAAGGCCCAGTAGTCCACCCCTCCAGCAGTCAAAGAACAGCGCATTAGCGCTATCACAATGAGAGTGGATGAGATTGGTGGTGCAGTGCAAGACTACACCAGTATGTTGGAAGAATCACTTGAGGTCCTCACAAATCTGCCCAAGGACTCCAACATCCAGCGCTTGGAGACAGAGGCACGAGAACTCCAACAATAGTATGACATTTTCCGAGGGACTACACAGACAATGGTCGTCACTCAGAGGCTTGCGCGGATGCACCACGCTAAAGCGCTGAAAGAGCAGGTGGACACGACAAGACACAGGGAAGTAGTCCTGAAGGCGCATGTTCAGCCTTGGATTGACGAGGCCCTCACCATCACAATAGAAATTGAAGGCAAGCTTGAACACATGCAAGGGATGCACGTATTAATGCAAAGAAGCACTCCCGACATAGAGGTTTCACAACAACGTATGCAGTAGATCCAACATGCAGCAGCTTAGTGCACTGTTGACCTTGTCGTACTTCGACAATAGTTGGAGGGACTCCACGCAAAGATCTCCACACCAATAAAGTGACTCAAGGGTGAGTATAGATGTTTGTGTTGGGGGCCTGTTGGGCATGGAATCCACCCTAGGCATGTTTTGGGGCTTAAAGCCCAAGTTTTGACCAAATCTTGTTGTAAAAGCTCTGCGAATTACGGGCGTGGGGCACGAAAGTATGATATAGTCACAGGGTTGTCCACCCTAGTTTTGTAATGTAATGTCAGATGGATAGACCTAGCCATGGTCCGTGGACCATGGGATTGTATAAATAGAGTGAGGCTCTAAGGGTAAGAGATAACTAATAGGGAACAAAGAAGAGAATAGAAGTTGAGTTGAAGAGTAAAGTGTGTCTATGGGTTGTAGAGTACGAGAAGGCCCTACAGCTAAGTGCACAGAGGCATAGTAGTCTGCAGCTGAGTGCGCGGACCCCTCCAGCTGAGTGCACAGCACGAGTCGAGTTTGTAACCATTGAAGAATCAATAAAGAGAATTTTTGCTATAATTATGTGTATCTTTTCCTGGTTTAATGCATGACTGGATATAATTTGCAAATATATTGTTTATTTACTGCGCGAACCTGTATGAATGTTTTGTATTGTTAAGTATAACTTAAGACACTTAAGTAGGCAAAGGTGCTTGAATAATACTGGAAGATAAATAATATCTCAAGTAATAGCACAAATCACGACACAACCCCTGGTTAGGGTTGTGTGAAGGCGGGGTATCAGGCCACGAGGAAAGGAAGGTGTGTGAAGCCACCTGTGCACAGGGACAAACAATGGACTAGTCTAGCTCACCAAACATCTCCAGGGTGTAGAAACCTAGTTCTAGCACCCTCCCATACTACTTAGGGTGAGACCTCAGTCCGTGCTCCATGAAATGTTACCAAAAGGGCCAATAGTACAGGGATTTGTTTGGCTAATTAACTCCGAACATTAGTCAGGCCCCAACAAGCCAACAATGCATCTTCATGCCTTAGTAGATTGAGGACTCCATGCCATGATCTACTCTAAAGATCCAAGATTCCACACCTTGATCTTTTTAAATATCTAGGACACCGTGTCATAAACATTTTATTATAGATACAAGACTATACGTCTTTATCTTTCATGGATTTAGGACTCCACACTGTAATTTCCATGGCTTATCATCTACTCTGTTTTGAAAATCCACACTTCACCTTAAGGTATTGATTGTGAGCTCATAGCCATATGATGGTTCCTTGGTAAGGCCTTGTTCCAAGACCTACACACATCACAATCTCATAGATCAAAGGAATCAATGAATTTCATAATTAACTTATTCACATTTTACCAAAGATTGTGCATGACTTCCACAACCATTTTGATTCCAGAGAAATGACTTTTGTAGCCATTTAAAATTTGAACATACTTTTTTGAAAATAACCATGTTCCATATCACATCCTAAGCACACAACTAGATATTATCCTAGATATTATTTTTGATTCTCCTATCACTAGTGTGTTAACCTTCTGTATATGTATTTGATATATTTTTCTTCATACCAAACCATAGTTTAATGTTTTCTAAATTGGAAGAAACTCCATGAAAACTGAAACATACCATTCTTAATCAAGTAGAAAATGTATCCATGCCATATTAGGCATGTTTCTATATAAAATTCAAAATATTTCTATATTAAAACCAACCATACAATTTATAGTTCCATATCAAAATACTATTTTATGTAATTGATATGACATCTAATTAAGATATCTATAATATTTTGATATTCTATATGTTCTTTTTCATAGTCTACATGAATCCTACATGTGTCATCTTCTTGGTTCTATAGTACATTGAGATTTCCAAGCTATAAATACATCACACATTGGTTGTAAAAAAAAAAAAATTGGTCCATCCCATATGATAATAAAAGTTGCAGACAAGAAGCATAAAATCATCCACATACAATTGCCAGTCAAACTATGCAACAAAACATTATGTTATATATAAAACCCACTCTTACATCTCACTTAATTTATGTCTTCTCAATCAGGGTTTCCCCTTATCATTCCATAAGACATTCTTGCAATCAAAATATTTAGGATCTACCTATATTTTTAACTAAACGCTTAATCTTTACGAAAAATTATAATTTTAAGTTTAAGACATCATTTTTCTTTTTTTAAACTAACAAGCTATGGTTCCATACAGTCCCCACTAACCCACTTTTTTATTATAGACCATTCCTTTAATTCCCATAATCTTCATTATTATTCACTTCTCTTACTTGAGAATCAATTATCAATGTTTCAGTTAGAAGATATTCATTCCAAAAATAATTAAATATATCTTTTCGAAAGTGGCTTGTAATCAAGAACAACTTTTGTAATTATACAAATAAAATATCTATATTATTGAATCTATCTTGATAACTATAATTAAACTTGTTTTCCCATTATAAAATCACTCGTAATTTATATTCAATAATTAGTCAATCCATTTGGTTTCACGTCTTATTCCTTACTATTAATACATACACAAACCAAAAAAAACAAGTTATGAAAACTATACATTTCTCAAATTATGAAGAATCTTGTTGATTTTAAATAAGCTTTAGACTATCATAAAGACATTTCTAGCCTAATGATAAGTTTTTTTTCTTTTTTTTACTACCTCTCAAATGATTATAACCTTTTGCAAGATTACTAACTACTCATACAACTATACATCCAAGAACAAAAGTCCTAAATCCTTCAACATCTTCCATGCCACATATAATACAATCATCTTAGGCTTCTAAATCATGCAAGAATTCCAATTCATCAAAATGTCATCCCACTCTCCTTCAATTTCTCCCTCCAAAAATATCACTTCTTGTAAAACAAGAACTCAACTAAGGTTTTCATAAATCACATACCTTTTTCTTTAAGTTCAAATAAAACAAAGTTCTCACAACATAAATTGTTTATCTCCTAAACTTTTTATTCTCTTAACAATTTACAAGCTAATCAAATTCCAAGAAAGCAGTTCATCAAGTTCATAAACAATATGAATTTTGACTTGATCACCTAACTAGCAATAGTTTAGAACAGTCCATGAGTTAAATCCTCATAATTTCTCTATTTAATTTGGTTAAATACAATTCAACCAATATTCAACTGACAAAATATTTAAAGAGACTATTATGTCTTTCATATACCTAATTTTTGTTGAGCCAATAGAAAGGATATTCATCAACTTATCACAATAATATTTTTCTACATTTCAATCATTTGAAAATCATTTTAATTCTACCTAAATCCAACACATACAAAATAATTAAAATACTAGAGGATAGATACCTTTTTCAAACTTGACTCCATATATCAAAATCAATTATTCCAAATATCTAAACCACCTAATGGTGTATTGTATACCAATCTTAGTATCTTCATTTGTAATAAAAATAAAATAATGGATTTAAATCTCAAGCAAATTCATGTTACGAATCTCTATCCATTTAACCTTAATTACACATAATCAATCCTCCTTAATCATGTCTGAGATTTCATCAAAATATTTGTGTTCATTGTAACAAGAAGAATTACTTAGCTCATAGATATATGTTAGCATGGATTCCACACCCATACCTTACCTCATTACTTAGCTCATAGATATACGTTAGCATGGATTCCACACTGATACATCAACTCATATATATATATATATATATATATTATATAATATATAATATATATATTTATGAATATATATATATATGATTATTTATAATATAATATATAATATATATACTATAATTATAATATATATATGCTAGTATGGATTCCACAACCATACATAACTTAGGGAAAACATAGCCTTCAAGCATTGCTTCAAATGGATTCCACAACCCTTCATGCACCAGTCATTTAAGCCTCTTGTTTATTATGAAGGTCATACCTCAACCTAGTATTTGAGTAATTTCAAGTTATTTGATGCATAAAGTCAACCCAAACTACACAAATTCATGTCAAAGAAATCATAGGAATTCCATTCTTACTCATTAATAATGTATTCCCAACTCATATTTTAACACATAAAATTAATACACATACATTACTCTTGAATCTTCATTCACAGTTAAAGGTGGCATCCTTCAAGTTAGCTTCTATTAAGTTTCCATTAGTGTAGGTAAGAAAAGGGTCAAAATTAACATGATTAACTCAATCATCATGTTAATTGAATGTTGGCCTTACACTCAACACACATTCCCAAAGAATACACACCAACGCCATCATGCTATAGTTTATATTAGGCTAATATGTTTCTTGGTAGGTACAATTTGAACTAGTAGAGATGGCTTGTAGGCCCAGATCACATTGATAATGATCCATTAAACATATATGTAACCATGCATCCACTCCACATACCTCACTCACCCATTGAAAATCAAACCATTCACATGCTTGTGTTTAACCCCAACCTCTCAAGCACATCCTTTCCCTACATGTCTTTAAGTCCTTTATCATATTTCTTATAATTTCTCTTAACAAACATATAAAGGAATATAAGAAGCCATTCTTTTTATTTCATGATTATCTAAATGACATAATAATAATAATATCCTTTATGAAACCAATATGCTTCCAAGTCAACATACACAATAATTCGACATGCATACAAAATAACCATTCATGCATCAACCTACAAGCAAGCATGTTGGCCCATTAGCACCTAGCATTTTAACTTGGCTCTGATACCATATGTAAGGTCCCACCTTGCCAACCATCAATAGTATAGAGAATTAAGGGTCATATTGAATACTATTACTCAATTTTTATTTTTATTTTATTTTTGTTTTACTCATAATATGACTAACTTAACAATCATGTAATCATGTTCCTTCAACTATTTCAATGTAAGAATATAACATAAGAAGTCACAGGTCACTTTCCCTTAAGACCAATTCCAAAACACATTTCCTCTCAAGTTTAGAAGATCATAACATGTGCTCTTTTCATACTTATACATGAGCTCTAAGTAAGAGTGTAAATAAATTCTACCATAATTCCATGTGCGAACATTAAGCTAGATCAACCTATTTGATTTCCTAGATTATGCTAAATAAGATTCATTTATTGACTCTTGATATCATAACCACAAAGTATCATACTTCTTTTACAAGAATCACATATAAGTGTATGATTATGAACCTACTTATAGCAAGGTAACTGAGGGAAGAATATGTCTCTCTTCATCAATAAATCTAATAAATATGATATGTTTATCAGATAGAATCATAAAATATATTGACCAAACAACATTTACAAATTCATCAATTAAAATTCCCAATCCCAATTATTAAGTCAAGGCTGAAATCATGAGAATTATATAACGAATGTTGAAACAAAAAAAACTACTGTTACTAATTCAGAAGCATGTTATTCTTCAAAAAGTGTCATGTAAAACAATGAAACTACATAAATTGGGCACAAGCAGTTGTTTTCTACAGTCATTGAAGCACAAGAATGCACCCATGAACACATGTATCTTAGAAAAAACTTATTCTGCTCACCTGCACAAAATCCTACAGAAAGTCACTATAAAATTATTTCCAACAACCCCTTTTTTTTAATGAAATAGTTAGATAATAAAAGTAAAAACAATCCTATTCTCTATTCACACTTCAATGAATTATTAAATTAATTTTCACGTTCATACCAAAAACTTGCAGACATAAGAAGCTACATCAATCAAGTAGTCTATTCATAAATTTCTAATACATAAAAACTATGGTAAGTAGGAATTTTACTCTAACAATTTATATGCGCAAAAACTACAGCCATTCATGTCTTTTGACAAACACTTTGAATGACAGTAACTAGGACTTTTACTCTAACAATTTATATGCACAAAAAATATAGCCATTCATGTCTTTTGACAATCACTTTGCGAACACGCAATTTACATTCATTGATGCATTTTGACAAACACTTTGCAAGCATGCAATCTATACCCATTGAGGCATTTTTCCAAACACTTGGAAACAATGAATTTGATATTCTTCTTCAACCTATTCAACTCATAAAATTCAGAAATTGAAACTTCAAATGTTGGCATCTTAAAACAGGGACTAAACAATCTTAGTTTTTAATCAAAAACTCGAAAACAAATGCATATAATTGATAGCAACAATCTGTAAAAGCCCAAAAATTTTCGATCTGGGTTCTTCAAAGTAATTTTTTGGAATCAAATGGGGGCTTAAATGGCCATTTGGAACAGATACCCCTTGATTTCGAGCAAAAAAGTAACAAAATGTTCCATCGATGTGATTTATTAAAACAACAACAACAAAAACATTCCTACTATCTCATTTATCACTTTGTCAAATACTTAGTGTGCAAACTTCATCTACAACTGTACATGGACAGAAAAAACACAAATTTACGATAATATGGTATTGTATTCAACTCATGGCAACCTACAATGGACACAAATTCATTATAAAAAGAGCTTAAAACTTTGGTAACACATTATTGTTTTAATCCCGCTGCATGTACATTCTCGACTACAGTTGCCATTCGTTATTGGTTAGCTCATAAATAAATTTTTAAATATCTCATAAACATTCACAAGTACAAATTTCCAATGAATTTTAAAGTTCCACAACACTTTTAATTAATAATAAACTAAAATTTCAAGAATGCTTATGAACATACCTCACAGTGTATTTATACAATTCCAAAAAGATGGGAATATGCTCCAGCTCCAATGACATTGTGCTCCTGCTCCAATATCCTTACCAACTCATTGTGAACCAACTAGTTTTCCTCCCAACCATATCCAGGGAGAACTTCTCCCCCTAGAACCCCTGAGCTATAAGAGCTCACAAATAGTACCAAAATATAGGAGTAGGGAGATGTCCATGGCAAGCTAAGGAAAATAAGTTTCACTCATAGTCAGTAGAGAGATACTCATGGTCAACTCCACTAGGTAGAGCTACATAGTAATTTAGATTAGTAATTTCAAAATAATTTCAAAACAAATTGGTTACTCTCCAAGTCTCTCACTCTCATAATATTTTTTAAATCTCTTCAACTCTTGGTGTCACAATGCACCTCCTTGCCCCTAAGTGAGAATACACGAGACACATATATAGGAGGAGAAATAAATTATTCTCATAAAAGAGGAGTAATATGCATGCATTGTATTCCTTTTAGAGGAGTGTAACTCATGCCATTAAGGAGAGGTATGCATGCCTTAATTAAGGATAGTGTAACTTATGCATTAAAGAGAGCGTAAGAGGAATATTTTATGACATGTCTTTAATGAGTTGAAGAGGAATATGCCATTCCTTGATGAGTGCATAAAATAGTATAACGTATTATTAAAAGAGAGAGATTTACATAGATCCATGAGAGTCATCAAGGAGAGAGGTGTGAAGTGATTGAGCAGATGAAGGTGACTTATAATTCTCTTTTAATAATAATATCATACTCTCATAAAAGATAATAATAATATTAATAATATTGAGGATTAATTCAAGATTGAATGATTAGGATTCATTAATGATAATTTAAGTGGTTTTCCTTCAACTATACTTGATTGCCAATTTATGTAAGGTGATTTACTATTTTTGGAAAGCCATGCTTGAGATGCTAGACATGACTTTCTATTTTTAGAAAGTCACTCTAGGATTGTTAGAAAATATGTTTTATTAAGGAAATTCATCCCTTAGATTTTTATAAGGATTTCATACCCCTATTGCTTTCATCTTCATGCCTTATTAGATTGAGGACTCCATGCCCTGATCTACTTTAAAGATCCAAAATTCTACACCTTAATCATTTTAAATATTTAGGACTCCGTGCCCTAAAATTTTTATTATAGATACAAGACTCCACATCTTTATCTTTCATGGATTTAGGACCCTACACCCTAATTTCCATGGCTACTTATCTACTTTGGTTTGAAACTCCACGCTTCACCTTAAGGTACTAATTGTGAGCTCATAGCCATCTGATGGTTCGTCAGTAAGGCCTTGTTCCAAGAGTTGCACACATCACAATCTCATAGATCAAAGGAATCAATTAATTTCATAATTAACTTATTCACATTTTAACAAAGATTGTGCATGACTTCCACAACCATTTTAGTTTTAGAGAAATGACTTCCACAGCCATTTAAAATTTGAACATTCTTGTTTGAAAATAACCACATTCCATATCACATCCTGATCAATACAAGATTAAGCATATAAAATCATAAAAATAATGTATCATGACTTCCATAGTCATTTATAATTTGAGCATCCTTGTCTGCAAATAACTATGTACTTGCCACATCTTGCTCATTCCAAGATTAAACATATATAATCATATAAATCATGTATCATCCATAAATCATAATTAACCCTATGTTCCAAATAACCATGATCATCCATGGATCTATGTGTCTCAATCTTGAATCAACATTCATGTCATACACATATTGCCAAACTAAGATAATAGAAGAGAAAACATCGATAATATGTTCTTAACCAAAATCAATTCTTATACACACAACCATAGATATTATCCTAAGCACACAACAACTAGGTGACACAAACCAGGTCTCTAGCATATAAGCATGTACATAATTTTCTCACGCATAATATTATATCATTATATAAAAATCACCCTCTCTAAGTGTCATAAAAGTTATCTCACCAACAAGGGACACTACATTGACAGTCCTATTGAGATGCGTTAGGATACTTCTCACATGATGAGCTTGTTTGTGGTAAACTTTGACAAAACATGTAGAGGATTCTTCAAGTTATACATTCGTATGAAGGTGCCAAATGGTGAGGCATACCAAATCTCTATGTCGATCAGTGCCTCCATTACTTCCTTCGGCATGCAAGATGGATTCTGCTCAAATATCATCTTGTACACTGGGGTGACAAAATGATCTCACAGCCCTGTGATGACTCCTTAGAAGCTGCATTCAGAATTTTTTTTATAATAAGTGTCCACAGAGGTTTTCACTGGTGTCCATGCCCACTTCAAGACTGAGAGCTCCTGACGAGTAGATATTGCATCCAAGATGTAAGGGGACATGTAGATTTTTGCTTGCTGACCTTTGGGCGGCTGTTGAGCTCCTGTTACCTGTTCCTTTAGCCCATGAGCCAACATGTTGGACCAGTTGCATGCTTTGCCTTCACTGGCTAGTTGGTCCAACGCTATCACCCAACTTTGCGAGAAGGTCTCCGTACTCTCTTGTCCATACAAGCAACATGCAAATATAACCAAGTACTAATATGCCTTCTGCAGTATCTTAATCTTGTAAATCTAGTTGGGTGTCATCCTAAATTTGGATGCCTCCTTCACCCAGTTCCTCAAGATATACCTAGAGTTGGCATTGATGCTAGGTATGTTGAAGGGTGTCTCCATAGTGATCATTGGCTTTGGCAAGTGCTGCATTTGTTGATAATACTATGCCTTGAAGGTAACAATCTCTGTCCAACTGACACTGCTCAATGTCATCCTCTCGGGGTCAGTGTGTGAGACAATCCAATGTATCATGTCCGTGCATGGGAATATGGGATACCTACAAGAAATTTAGTACAAGCCGGACTTGTGAATGTTCACATAGACTTGGAGGTATTCAATATCTTCCCCAAATGTGCCTGAGAATGCATCATTGACCTCTTGCCACTTTAGCTTGATGTCTTCTCTACGATCAACTTGGTGACTTCATATATCAACAAACTCATAGAAACTCACTCAACTATTGTTCTAGTTGCGCTTTCATTGGTGTCCTTTGACCATGCTCTCTTGGAGGCCATTGATCCTGAACTATTGAGAGACGGATGAACACCTGCTATATCTAGAGACATGGCAACATGCATGGCAAGAAATCAGTTAGTCTTAAAAACCAAAGCAAACTTAAGGATTGACATGCAACATACCTGGGGAACTGCTGGAAAGGATTGCACAATTTTCACTAGGAGGCTGGGAGACTGACTGTCAGAATTGTGAAAATGGTAGCCTAAAACCTTTGCTATAATTGTGCAATGTGCAATCTAGACTGGCCTGCTGGGTGCTAAGGTTGCACAATGTACAATTTCAGCTGCAAGGGATGAAGACCAAGGGACTGCATTGAGCAGTTTTTAGGCCCGCGGTCACTTCCTCTTAGAATTGCACAAAGAAATATTGGAGGGCACTGACTAGCCAGATTTATGCATTTTCTGGGAGGAAGGCAAAGCCTTCCCTCTCAGAATTCCATAGTGTTGTTCGGGCAAGGCAGATTCCAGGCCAAGGTTGTTGAGACCCGTCAACGGGCAACTGAAAGCAAATGGAGATGTTAATGCACGGAACTAGTGTGTGTAAGCATGAGTGAATGATTGTGCATGAAAATAGTGAATGTAAGATTCAGAAAATGGAACAACATGCATGTGTCTCAAATGATTCGTCGAATTGATGACCGTTCATGAAAAACAGTTTCATCCATGCGACAACAGTGAGATACTAACAAAAACTAAAATGGTGCTTCTATAGGCTAACATGCATGGAAGCAACACCAAGCATTCATAGAAATCAAGCTTACAACACTCATGAAAGCCAAAAGACAATAAGCAATAGAAATGCTGCAAAAGACATGTTAAGCAGACTTACCCAAAAATAATTGAGCTAGATGTGTCAAAGACTCCTATATGTGTTGTGGGATGTCAGAGTTACAAGATCAATGTGAATAATGAGCTCTAAAGCATCGAATAAATAATTTTGAGGCTCATGACACACATGCCACAAATCGAGGAAAAAGCTACACATGGAGGAAAGTATCTAAAACTATCTTTGCATGTAACCTCTAGTTGCTAAAAATAGATCTCTAAAATCTGGGGATGATTTTTAATATTTCGGGAAAAAGTAGCTCATGCATGAAAGTCAAGTTTTCTTGGTCCCAAATGGAACTAGTCAACTTGAAGGCACATGCAATAGCCTGCTTGACTGAGAAGGATTTTTGCGCAATTTTTGGGAGGAAGATGGGCTGGTTGTCGAGAGGGATTGTGCAATTTCTGGGAGGAACAACTGACTACTACACAAAATTGCACAATTTATGGGTTAAGCTACACTACTAGGCCAGATTGCGAAATTTTCCAGAGGAAGGATGCTTGATAGGACTACGCAATTTCTGAGCCCAGCAAGCTGCCAGTCAGATTTGCACAATTTTTGGAGGGAAGGATGGTTCCCCTCCATAATTGCACAATTTTCTGGGGGAGCTGTTCAATGAGTATCTGGACCAAGTCTGGAGTAGTAGCCTCTGAGGGGAGTGAAGCAAGCTATCACGCATAGGCTGGAAAGCTACTGAAAAACCAATGAAGCTTATGTACTTGACAGTGCAAGGCATACTACTAAGGAAGGTTGGTAGGGAGGCTCCAAATTGAAGCTAAGAAAAGATTTTGGAGGGAGGTTGTTGTTGCTACAACACTTGGCAACACATTGGTGGAACTCTAGCTCTTTGAGTGGACCTTATTCGTCAAAACAAGTCTAACACATCCAGAAGTATTGTTCAGTTCTCTGTATATCGTGGTTTCCTCACTTTCTTATCTACAAGATTTAGCATCTACCAAGCTCTTGGCCGGTCAACACACATTCTAGGCCAAGCCAACACAGTTGTTTTGATTGGGGATGAAGGGTATGTTGGTGCAGAAGTAGTATGATCGTCAAAGTTTTAGTTTCCCCTTTGGTGTTTCTGAGCTACCAACAGGCCTAGACAATACCTCGACAGAGTCACGTAGGAACACTAGCATCGCTCCACTTTGAGTGAGCCTGATCAGTACCCCAAAAGAGTTACTTGCATCACCTCTCTGCATAGGAAGCCTTTCTCTTCTTTCACCTTATTCATTTTCATTTTTCTTAAATTTTTACTTTTTCATTTTTTCGTTTTTCATTTTTCGTAACTGTGCATAACACTTATTCATTTCAAAGGCAGAAGAGGGATCCCAACTTATTGAGAGAAGAAGAGGTTGTTCCTTTAGAGAAGTAGTTTATGACACCTTTGATGTGCTTTTTAAGGGTTTCCCCCTCACCTTACTCTACTCAACTGAGTTCAAAAAGGTTAACCCAAAAATAACCAACTAGAGTAGGTGACACTAGTTAGCGCACAAGCATTGTGTTGTCACCAAGGTTCACTTCGAACAGTACGTATTTTCCGTCGATCTATCGTGGACTAAAGATAAAACGTCCTCTTGTACTTTACCAAGCTTGTTTCAAGAGACACACGATTTCATGCGAAACTAACCTACGAATGTGTTGATGGTGCTCGACCCACCAACATGTCAAGGGGATATCCCCGGTAAGAAGTCCCAATTAGACCTCAAACCATTTGGCGTAGGAGTCCTAATAGTGGGTTGTAAGGTAATGCATTGACTGTGACGTCGCATAGAGGCAAGTAAGATAACTCCGTCAGTAGCAAGGGTGTGACTAATGTAGTGAGTCAAGGAATGAGTATGAGAGGTTCTAACACTTCAAAGGGAGAGGAAGTTGAAGGTGAGTTCCAGGTTGAAAGGGATCAGTCCAAACTCGGTCGAGAACACACAATGCAAATTACATGCACATCTTCTGGTAGAGCAGTCGACACAGATGCGACAGTCACAACATACAAGGTAAGATAACACAAATAGCACTCACGGATCAATCCGAGACGAGTGTGATGGTTAATATCACAAGGTTCATGAGAAAGGTTTGTTTGGTGTCCGAAAGAGTAGTCCACATGGATGGTGACAACATTAACAACATATGCAACACATTAACAACAATATTCATATAATTGCATACAAATCAGTTCATATACAAGTACATATGTTAAACAACATATATCATTAAGGAAATCGAAACAGTCCAACTACAATAACAACATATGCATGAAAATGTGTTTCCCCTTACTATTAAAGAAGTGTAAGTCACAATCATACAATACACCATGTAAACCTGCTAGCCCCATCAGTGGAACATTACAGCCACATTCTCCTGCTCCTCCAAAGAGATGTATTAGCTCTGTGCAGTGGAGAAGCCAAGGCGCATTACAATGCTATCCAAGCCTTCTTCAAGATAGTCTTAGTAGAAGGTTGGCCGAACAAAAGCGTATACAATGAGTTATGAGGGACTATTTATAGAAAAGGGTGGGGTGACCCTTCACATTCCCTTTTGTGACAGTTCAACTACCCTCATGACTTTTCACCTACTCTATGACTGTTACATCCAATTTTGACACTTGAATTACACTTGACATGACTCAACATTACAATGCACATGTACTCATGTGAGACAACATGGATTGAGAAAGCCTTGCAAGACATCACTGACACTTGGTCTGCTGTGGTGATACCAACTCTTTGACATGCTTGTGATGGTGAAGCTGGTGAGCTAATGCCAAGCTTGGTCATCCGTGATGGTGTGCATGTACCTCATGGTGACATCTTGCTGAATCATACTCTTTCCTCCATTGCAACAGGTGCATTGGTTCAGCCCCTTCATCCACCTCATCTGTTAACATGTGCATGGTCTTCTTGGGTACTATTGAATTGGAAACAGTCTGATGCATAGTGTCCATGCTAACCTTTAAGTGTGTGTTGGTGGTCATGCACATCAAATTTCTGAACTGCATGTCCATACCTAGTTGGACTTGCTTCTTATATTTTCCTTGGTGAGTGTGTTAAATGGGTTGGATTGCATGCATGAGCTCAATGACATGTATGATACTGGATCCTTTGCATGAAATCAACAACACTGCTCACCATGTTTTCTCTGTGTCAGCTACTGGGATGGATCCTTAACTCGTACTGGTGCAGTTTTATCCATGAGTGCATGTTGCGCCCACTTTTGTTCCTGTTCCCACCACAACTCATTGTATTGTCTGTGAAGCTTCATGTTCTTCCTGAGTTGTTGCTTCAACACATGAAACTCCTTCTTTGTTCCATCTTCTGCCTTCACAAAATCTTCCTGGTGTGCCATCACTTCATAGCCTCAGTCTCAAAATTTGCTTTCATTATCATTGGATCTGCTTGATCTTGAAACTTTTATCCACCTCTATGTTGTTGTTGGGCATGGGATCCCCCACAGTAGGCTCTGGGGCTTAAAGCCCAATTTTTTGTCAAAGCTGGTGTAGAACTCCGTGAATTATGGGCGCAGAGCACGAATTGTATAATCGAATCATAGGGATTTCCGCCCTAAGAATTGTAATTTGATGTAAAGTTGTGTCATCTTACCCATGGTCTACAAACCATGGGATTGTATAAATAGAGCAAGGCTGTAAGTGTAAAGAGAGCTTAGTGAAACTTAGTAGAGAATAGTGAAGGCATGGGTAGAGCATAGAGTTGAATCTGAAGTGTATTGGGTCGTAGTTGTAGGAAGAGGCTCCACAACTGAGTGCACCAAGGCCTAGTAGAGTTTGCAGCAGAGTGTGCGGACCCCTGCAGCTAAGTGCGCAAGGTGGAGTTGCGTCGGTAAGTGGGTTTGTAATTGGAATTGAAAGATAAAAAAGAGAATTTTATTCTGTGCATCTATTCTGGAATCTTTATGTTGATGTTATATATTACGTTTATTTTGTTTATTTACTGCGTGCACTTGATGAATACTCGTATGAATGCTTATATGTGAATTTAATCTAAGAAATCAGCGAACAAGAGACTAATTAAGGAAGACTTGGCTAAATAACATGGGTCACACTGTGTCTCGAATTTCGTGAAGACAGTATCATAGGGCGCGGGGTACCTGTAGATGTGCATAGCGTAGTAAGTGCGAAGGTTGGACCACGTTCCAATCACCTCATATCAGACATCCCCAGGGTGCAGAAACCTGGTTCTAGAACCCTCCCATACTACTTCGGGTGAGACCTCAGTCCGCACTCTGTGGACTATTGCCTAAAGGGCCAGTACTACCAAGATTTGCTTGGCTACATCACTTCAGAACCTGGGTCAGGCCCCACTAAGCCAACAAATGGTTCCATTATCAGGATTGGGATCTACATAAGGGATGTCTGATGTCGTGCCACTGGAACCCAACAAAGAATGAAATTGAATAGTTGTCGGATAAGAATATTCACGAGTTCACAATGCAGGAAAATAGAAATCCGCGGGTATATGAGAAAAAGTGGTTGAATCACTACGTGTATACAGAAATCCATGAGATTTTCTTTGCATCCTTTCCTTGTGAACAGTGATCGTGAGGTTAGCGGACAGCTAGGGAAGGTGTAGGCTCGATCAACCTATAGTGTGGACTCCAAAATTAGTGCGTAAACTAGAAGCCTCAGAGGATAAGATAGCACGAGCTGTGGACCACTGGCTCGACGGAATAATAGGAGGATTTATCACTAAGTTCACAGTGGACACGACTGTCAGTCACAGTGAGGCAGAGTGACGTTTTCTCAAGGGACCGCAAGGTAAGTATATTAAATCTTTGAATACCTTGATTAAGATGTTGTTATATGAAAAGTGGGTTATGTAAATAAATTAATGTTTGGGACTACACGAAGTGGAGGAGGTGCAAAAGAGGAAGTAACGAATAATTAGAAACAGTCCCCTAATTTCACCCTTGTAGGAGAGTGAGGATGAGCTCATGAAGGTTTCTCCGAGAGGTGCGGTTTGTTTGATAAGGCAATGGATTGTTTGGTTACCACCGACATAGCCACCTGCTTCACCACCCTCACCTCCATCTACACCTCCACCACCTCCATAGTTCAATATGGTGAGTGCGATCAAATTACCAGTATTCAGAGGGGTAGGGAATGAGGATCCAGACCGATTCCGGTTCGTGGTAAGAGCAGTATGGGAAGCACAATGTGTCATGGATGACAATATTAAGAAGGCTATGCTGGTGAGAACGCTACAAGATCACGCGTTGACGTAGTACATCAAGCACTCCAATGACCACCCAAACGCAGGGATAGAAGAGATCTAGAATGCATTGAACAGAGAATTTAGTAGGGCAAAAGTAGAGACACAGTCAATCATCGGGTTTAGAGAGATCGCAATGCTTCTAGGCAAGACCCCCTGGGATCTGGACCAAAGGCTGAAGAGTACGATCCGTAAGGCCAATATGATGCTGACAGATACACAACATCGCGCATGGTTTGTAGCATATCTGTATCACACTTGAGGATGACACTCTCACAGCAGAAACTTTCCACCCAGGCCGAAGCATTGGAAATGGTGATGAGATTACATGAGACCCCGATATAAGACCCTAGGTTGGGAGTTCAACAAATCCATGCGCAACTACAGAATTTGTGTTTGGAAATGTAAAGCTTGAGGCAGGATAAGGAACCATGGCTAGAGGGGCGTGAGGAGGTATGGTGCATAAAATGCAAAGGCCAGGGCCATGCCAAGGATCACTGTCCAGTGTTCGCAAACTACTTGGCAGGAGGAGGACCAATTCTGTTGAGACTAGAGGTGCAGGCAGGGTCGAGTGCGGCACCCGCTTTATGGTGTGTGATCTGTCAGATAGGAGGGAAACACACAATGGACAATTTTCATTTGTTGTAGTAATATACACAAACACCCCAGCAATTGTTTTGTAATTTCTGCAGGTTGGTATGCCATGATGAGCACACTTGTTGCAATTATGAGTTAATGATGGATCAGACCCAAGACTATAAGATGCAGACCGAAACATGAGCCCTTGACCTGGATACAGGGATGGCGTGCATTGGATTTTAGGGGTGAGGACGTGGACAAGATGGAATGGGATTAGGAAGGGGCCACAGACAATTAATTTGTTACAATTGTGGAGGACCAGGGCACTATGCTCGTGATTGTACCAACCCGACGAGGACATCCTGCTCGTGTTGAGCTTAGATTGATCATGAAACAATAGACTGTCCTACGTTGATCACACAAATGCACAAAAAAAGGGTATTCTACCCTCCTCCAACTTAGAATATACAAATGATGAGGTCTGAGTTATGCAAAGAGGACACGAATGTAAACATGATGCTCAGAGGTGGTAGAAAACGGGAGAAGATATGGGAAAACAACCAAAGGAAAATACATGGGTTCGCAAGACTCCTGTGAAGGAACCTAAGTTTGACTTAGAACACACAAAGGATACATTCATGGAAGCTAAGAAGAGCTTCGCGAAGGCCTCCACCTTAGGTAGTAAGAATCAACCAAAGCTAGGAATGGACCCTTCAATGCTCATGCTACCTTCCTGGAGACATGCATGAAACTGTTGCACGACAACAAAGCCATTAAAGAACTATAGGAACTAATCACCAGGTCCGCAGGGTCAGGAGAACTGTGCGTAGTCTAGAAAGTGGGGAAGCATGCATTGCGCACTGGAAGGGAAATGAGGTTGACTAAACAGATTGGGGAATATGAAATGGATCAAGTAAACCTGGATCTAGGTTTGAACGTGAATGTATTACCGAAGCAAACGTGGGAATGCATGGGTAGGCTCGCTTTACAATGGTCCCCTATTCAATTATGAATGACGAACCAACAAAATATTTTGCCCATGGGAAGGTTGCAAGTGGTAACAGTTGATATTGAAGGCGTGATAGTGTAGGTGGATTTTCAAGTAATAGAGATTTTCAATGAAAAAAATCCCTATCCTGCACTGTTAGGAATAGGATTGGCCACCGATATGAACGGAGTCATCAATCTGAAGAAGCGCAAGATGGTCTTCGAGAAAAATTCACTACGCGTAGTAGTCCCACTGGACCCAAATGAAGGAGTGTGGTATGCCAAACTAGTGCACGACGATGATAGTGATGATGATCTTGATTATATTTACAATATAACTGCATGAGATGAGGATTGGGTGAATCCTACTACAGATGAGAGGATCTCGTGGGAGTGCAAAACCTCCTGCACTTTGGATTTAGATGAAGAGGCAGAGCGATGGCAGAATCAGTTGCATGAAATGACAACGTTGAACTGCAACATGATTATTAGATCACTGTATTGCGTGACAACAAAGGCAAGAGAGCTACCAACATATGATGGATTAACGATGGTGGATGAATTCTTGAGCAAATTTGAAAGTGCAGTAGTGGAACAGCAATAGTTTGATGCGTTGAAATGGGCATTGTGCACAACACCTGCACGATGGTGGGGTATACATCAGGGAAATTTTTAGGACTAGTGCAGATATAGAAGGATGATGCACCTACGGTTTAGGAAGCCACAATTGTGGTTAAAAGACAAATACGATGGACAAGATGACCTGCATATGCACCTTGCGAAATGGACCAACGTCTACGGGGAAGAACCACAGCTCGAATGGGTATACTTATCCTACCATACCTTGGATGTCATACCCATGAACTGGTATACTGAGACAAAACTCTAGCATGGTACGGCCGAATGGGATGTCTTGCGCGAGAGATTTTTGTTAACATTCACATTTGAAGACCAGTGGTCGAATACTGTTGAGGATGCACTACAAGTAGTAAAATCCACCATATTCAAAATACCACAAGAGCCATTGGAAATGCTGCAACCAGTATAGGTAACCCAGTTAAGCAGTGCTCTAGAATGTTATAATGTGTAGGTGGAGGAGGATGATGACGATCCCTGAAATATTGATATTCCAGAAACCAACGGCTCCCACGAGGTTCGAGGACCATCAATTGAGGATACCAACATCACCATGACGCTAAAAACAAACCAGGTAAACATTGGCACAAAAGTAGAGCTGAAGTATGCGATGCTTGGGGACTATTGGGATGATGCTACGGTAGATAAGGTTGTTGAGTTACTCTGCGAATACCAATATTTGTTCCCGACTAAAATCAAAGACTTAAAAGGGATCATTGGCAACTTAGGGATGATGAAGATCACTTTGAAATCAGACGTGAAGAAAGTTAAGAAGCAACCTTACCACTTCAACCGAAAGTATAAATAAAAGGTCAACGATGAATTAGATAAAATGCTCACAGCTAGAATTATCGAACTAGTGGAAGAATCCAATTGGGTGAGTCTTATGGTGGTACAAGAGAAAAAACAAAAAGGAAAAATAAGAATATGCATGGACCTAAGAAAGCTCAGTGACACGTGTGTTCAAAATCCATTCCTGACACCATTCACAGATGAAGTATTGGAGAATGTTGGCGATCAGGAAGCTTACTCATTTACGGATGGCTTCTCAGTGCACCATCAGATTAAGATCGCGTCGGAATATAGGAGAAAAAAAACCTTCACAATAGAATGGGGCTACTTTCAGTACACCGTTATGCCCTTTGGACTGAAGAATGCGCAAGTGATATTCTCACGCATAGTGGTGGCAACATTCAAAGAATACATCCACAAGTTCTTGGAGGTCTATCTAGATGATTGGACTATTTTTGGATTAGTTAAGCACCATGTAGCGAGCTTACGTCTGATGTTGGATACTTGTCACCAACACTAGATTGTGTTGAACCTGAAGAAGTGTACATTCCTCGGTCGCTTTGGAAACCTGCTGGGACATGTGGTCTACAAACATAAGCTGATGGTGGACCCTGTGAAGATTGCCATTATCCTCAATTTGGAAGCACCACGAAGTGTTAAATAGTTACACGCTACTTTGGGGCACATTGGCTACTATAGGAAGTTTATCAAGAGTTATGCCCAAATAACCACGCCGATGGAAAAGCTATTGAAAAAAGATGTGACATATTGCTGGAATGATGATTCCATGAAGAGTTTAGACATCCTGAAGGGGAAACTGGCCTCCACGCCAATTTTGGTCTTCCCAAAATGGGACATGGAATTTCATTTACATGTCGATGCATCGTGTATCGCGCTAGGAGCTTTACACAGAGAGGATGACAGGGAGGGTGTGGATCACCCAATTGTGTTTACGAGTCGAAGATTGTCCAAGGCAGAAAAGAACTACTCTACCACCAAATGCGAGGGGTTGGCAATGGTGTACGTGCTCCAAAAATACCAACATTATTTACCTGGAGGACATTTCAAGATGTATACTGACCATTCCACGTTGAAATAATTGGTGAAAAATCCTGTGTTGCGGGGGCGCATATGCAGATGGCTCTTACTATTTCAAGAATATGATTTTGAGGTCATAGTTAAGCCAGGTCACTTAAACGTAGGACTAGACCACTTGTCATGAATTGAGACAAGTGAGGAACCAACAAATTTGGAGGAGGGACTACCTGAAGCATAGCTCTTTACAGTACGCATCGCAAATAGACACTTTGAAGATATAATCCATTTTCTAACAATAGGGACGATGTTGAAGGAGTACTCAATCTAACAGAGGAAAGAATTGCTGGTGCGCATGATGGACTTTTCTGTCATTGCGAGGAACCTCTACAAGATGGGCAATGATGAGATATTATGAAGATACGTACTTGAATTTGAGTGAGGTCAAATCCTCGTGGAAAGCACATGGAGGTGCTAAAGGAGGACAATATGCAAGATGCATGACCATACAAAATATTCTTCACACAGGGTTATGGTGGCCGACCCTGCACCACTATTCGAAAGCACATTGTAAGGCCTGTGATATATGTCAACAGACAAGAAAACCATCACGAAGGGATGAGATGTTGTTAAATCCCCAAAGGACACTCCAACCATTTGATAAATGGGCAATCAACTTTGTGGGCCGAATCAAATCTCAGGGAAAGACGGGTGCACACTACATCATCACTGCGATGGAGTACCTGACACGATGGGCGGAAGCACAACTGGTCAAGGATTACACGGTTGCCATGAGGAAACGTTTTTGTTCAAAAATGTGTTGACACAATTTGGCTGCCTAAAAATATTAATGAGCAATCGCAGAACTCATTTCTTAAATAAAACCATCAGCACGCTTACAGAAGAGTTCCAGGTTTATCACCATAAAAGTACACCAAACCACCCATGGGCTAATGGAATAGTAGAAGCATTCAATAAAATATTGGACACTGCGTTGACCAAAATATGTAACATATAGCGGACTGACTGGGACCTATGTGTACCCACTATGTTATGGGTGTACAGGACAACGTACAAGAAATTGATGGGATAAACACCATTCCGGTTGGTCTATGGTATGGAAGCAGTCATGCCGATGGAATACATCATACCTAGTCTACAAATAGTAGTGCTCACAGGCATGACGAACCATGAAGCTTTGGAAGAAAGGCTCGCACAATTAGAAGAACTCGAGGAAGAATGATTTCTGTCTGGATTTCACCAGCAGGTCCAAAATCATCATGAGAAAGCCTGGCATGACCGCCATATCAAGTTGCACACCTTCAAGGTAAAGAATTTAGTGCTGCTGTATGATAGCAAGTTTGAAAAATTTCCTGGAAAATTCAGAATGCACTGGTTGGGACCATATGTGGTAAAAGAGGTCACAGACAGAGGCGTGGTCTAGCTAGTCAAACTTAATGGAGAACACTTCCGAGGAAAAGTAAATGACAGTAGCCTGAAGCCCTACACGGGTGGGCCGACTATTTGACTAACCGACCAAGGCACAGTCTTCATAACCCGAGGAGCTGGACAGGGGTGGGGGACTGTAAACACAAACAATAGAAGCCAGTTCTAAAGAAGAGAATAGAGTTAGACGCAAATGATTCAGAAGCATAAATGGAGCAGATCCAGCAGACAGAAGAATAGTGCGCAGCAGACCTTCGCACAACACAGGCATAGTTGGAGGGGCTCTGTGCCAAGATTGTCGCACCAACAATGTGACTCAAGATGAGTCACGATGATTGTGTTGGGGGCCTGTTGGACATGGGATCCCCTGCAGCAGGTTTTGGGGTTTAAAGCCCAAGTTTTGGTCAAAGATGGTGTAGAACTCCACGAAGTACGAGCATAGAGTGCAAATTGCATAATCGAGTCATAGCATTTTCTGCCTTAAGAATTGTTATTTAATGTAAAGTTGTGTCGGCCTACCCATGGTTCGGACAAGGGGATTGTATATATAGAGCGAGGCTCTAAGTGTAAAGAGAGCTTAGTGAAACTTAGTAGAGAATAGCAAAGGCATGCGTAGAGCATAGATTTGAATCTGAACTGTATTGGGTTGTAGTGGTAGGAAGAGGCTCTGCAGCTGAGCACGCAGAGGCCTAATATAGTCTGCAGCTGAGTGCGTGGAGCCCTGCGGCTAAGTGCGCAGGGTGGAGACGGGTCTATAAGTAGGTTTTTACCCGGAATTGAAAGATAACCTATGAATGAAACAAGTGAATGAACTAGCAATCAACAAATCAAAGCAAGAGAAGAATAAAAACTGAAAGCAAAGGAAATAAACAAATAAGCAAGTAAACAAACAAGCAATCAAATCATGAAAGAAAACAAGCATGCAAGAAAACAACTAAAAGAAAACACTAATCCTACTCCTACACTAGTAGTGCATGGGCCTGATCATGTGAAGTGATACTTCCAGTGCATTGGTAGACCCATGTGGGTAAAGGCTTGGTTTGCAAGTAACCTAGTTGTGCGGACTAGAAAATAAGAAAGATATAATAGTGAAGACCACCACACTCCATGTTTCAAAGTGCCCACGGGAGATAAGTGAGTGCATGTACATGATAGACAGTCCCTGGACTTATCATGGTGTTGTGTGGCACTACGTGCAACCTTGAAGCAAAATCACACTCTTGACTTAGACATGCAAGAAACTGAAAGAAACAAAGATAACTTGCGTCATGCATGAGTGCTTGCAATATAGGACTCCTCGAATGCATGAGCAATGGGATTTTGCAGTTCAAGTGGAGGAAATGTGATCAGAATGTTAGATTGATTGTGAGTGAATATAGATGAGTGATGAAGAGCCTTGAATGTTTGAAAAATTTCCTAATTGAAAGCAAAACCAACCTCAGGATAGCGAGGGCTTGACATAACCGTCAACTTGCACTAAAGTGCCCTGATAGTATATGAGGTTTCAACTTCGTTAATAGATGGATATTTGTAGTCCAGGGGCTTAGACTGATTAACAACGAGCGAATTGACATTGTGATTAGATGATGAGGTGAAGAGATCACGACAACCAAGATCGGAAAATTCAGGATGTTGGTCAACATCCTCATGATTTGATGAATCACAGAAAGGGGTAGATGAGAAGGAAGGATGTTCACCCTTTGTGTTTCCAGAAAAAATAGATGAAATATCAAGTGGATTTTCAATCAATGATTGGTCCTCTCCATTGTTGGATGATGGGCTAACATACGGTGTTCCCTATGAAAGATCAATAATGGGTGCATCTGTGGATGAAGACACACATGCAAAATCATGGATGACATGTTCACCGATGATCTTAGAAAATAACAGAGGGGGCTCGGATGAAAGGGAGTCATCCTTCACTGAGTGTTCAAGAGCCCACTCATACTCTCCATCAATGACAATGCATGTTGGTTTTGCAACACCAACTCAGTCAATTGTTTGTCCCTTTTTCACAACAAGTGAAGAGTCTGGAATGGATGAACACTAGGCAACATCATCCAAAGGAACACCTAGGTGTGAAGATGGAGGTTGAAAGAAAGAATGCATATGAGAACCCAAAGGACTCGCAATCGAATCTGTGCGAAAAATGTTTGGAGTGATGTTGGGAGGGTGTGAAGGTTGAACAGGTGTGTGAACATGATCCTGAACATCACAGGGTGATGGTGGAACTGTTAAATGAGAGGGAGGCAGACAGTCCATTGAGATAGTGCCTACTCCCACATGAGATTGGACAATTCCATCAATGAAGAATGTTGAGTGAGGCTTGATATCAAGCTTCCTCTTTTGATGGGAAGATTTCTTAAGGCAACACTTGAACTGGTCCCAAAGATAAGAAACTTTCATTTGGCTCTTCAGAGCTTGAAACTACAAGTCATGAAAGCGTTGCGAAAAATCAATAATGGATTCATGTAGAGCCCTTCGTTGCTGTAACAGTTTCCTGTCAAGATGGTCTAGATAAAAATGATGGAACGTGTCTTCAATAAGATCGTAGATGTGCTAACATTGATGCACGATGTCAGCTGATAGGCTGAGCACCCAACAAAATGGGGATTCGTGATGTGTGAATGCAAGCAACAGACTGGCCTGTTCGTCAGTAAACTCATCTTCCTCATAAATCATGGAAAGGAAATTATGTAAGTGCTCAGGTCAGGCCACTTCGCCTTCACCATCATATGTGTGAGTGGGAAAGAGAATGAAAAGGTTCCCCGAGATGGAGACATCTTCACAATTCAAAAAACACCTCGGGGGAAGAAGAATGCAAGATTCCATGAAAGATATGCAAAGGTTCAAAACTGGATGAGAGGACACTGCTTGTCATTGGGCCCTCCTTTTAGCGCTAGAAATGTTGATGGTGTTGGACCCACCAACATGTCAAGGGGATCTCCCTGGTAAGAAGTACCGATTAGACCTCAAACCTTTTGGTGTAGGAGTCCCAGCAGTGGGTCGTAAGGTAATGCCTTGACCGTGATGTCACAGAGAGGAGAGTAAGATAACTCCATTAGTAGCAAGGGTGTGACTGATGTAGTGAGTCAAGGAATGAGTATGAGAGGTTGCAACACTTCAAAGGGAGAGGAAGGTGAAGGTGAGTTCTAGGTTGAAAGGGATGAGTCCCAACTTGGCTAGGAACACACAATACAAAGGAAATGCAGAGCTTCTGAAAGAGAAATCAACATGGATGTAGAACTCACAATATACAAGGTAAGATAACACGAACAACACTCACGGATCAATCTGAGACGAGTATGAAAATTTATATAACAAGGTTCATGAGAAAGTTCTATCTGGTGTTTGGTGGAGCAATCGACACTGACGGTGACAACATTAACAACATATACAACACGTTAACAACAAGATTCATATAATTGCATAAAAATCAGTTCACATACAAGTATGTAAGTTAAACAACATATATCATTAGGGAAACTAGAACAGTCCACCTACAATAGAAACATATGCATGAAAATGTGCTGGCTCCTTTTATTAAAGAAGTGTAAGTCACAATCATACAATACACCATGTAAACCTGTTAGCTCCATCAAAGGAATGTTACAACTACATCTGCCTACTCCTTCAAAGAGATGTACTAGCTCCATGTAGTGGAGAAGCCAAGGCGTGTTACAATACTATCCAAGCCTTCTTCAAGATAGTCTTAGTAGAAGGTTGGCTCACCAAAATCTTATACAATGAGTTATGAGGGACTATTTATAGCGAAGGGTGGGGTGACCCTTGATGTTCCCCTTTGTGATAGTTCAACTACCCTCATGACTCTTCACCTACTTTATGAATATTACATGCAACTGTTGAAACTTGACTTACACTTGACATGACTCAACATTACAATGCACTTGTACTCATGTGAGACAACATGGCTTGAGAAAGCCTTGCAAGACATCACTGACACTCGTTCCACTGTGGTGAGACCAACTCTTTGACGTTCTTGTGATGGTGAAGCTAGTGAGCTAATGCCAAGCTTGGTCATCTGTGATGGTGTGGATGTACCTCATGGTGACATCCTGCTGAAGCAAACTCTTGCCTCCGTTGGAATCAGTGCATTGGTTCGGTCCTTTCATCCAACTTATCTGCTAACATGCGCATGGACTTCTTGGGTACAGTTGAATACAAAACACACTGATGCATAGTGTCTGTGCTCATCTTCAAGTGTGTGTTGGTGGTCATGCGCATTAACTTACCGAAGTGCATGTTCAGCCCCAGTTGGACTTGCTTCTTGTCTTCACCTTGGTGAGTGTGTTGAATGGGTTGGATTGCATGTGTGAGCTCAATGACATGTATGCTATTGCATCCTTTGCATGTGATCAACAACACTGCTCACCATGTTTGCTCTGTGTCAGTTGTTGGAATGGTCATTAACTCGTACTAGAGTAGTTTCATCCATGAGTGCATGTTGCACCCACTGTTGTTCCTGTTCCCGCTACAACTCATCAAACTGTCTGTGCAGCTTCATATTCCTCTTGATTTGTTGCTTCAGTGCATGAAAATCCTTCTTTGTTCCTTATTCTTCCTTCACGTGATCTTCCTATCGCGCCGTCACTTCATAGCCCAAGTATCCAAAGTTTCTTTCATTATTAGTGGATTTGCTTGATCTTGAAGCTTTGCTCTACCTCTATGTTGTTAACAACATTCCTCCTGCATACGTTGCATTCGGTATGCTGCCTTCATCTGCTGTTCATGATGTTGTTCGTTGTGATGTTCTTGCTTGATTTCCTTGTCCATGAACCACTTGATGTCTTTGTGTGTAGGTAATCCCATGGACACTTGATGAACTACATCCCCAAGCATGATCTGAATGGTGTTTTCGTCTCTCCTCTCTTGGAAACCATTGTACTTGTACTACTAATAGGAAAATGAACACTTGTGATACTTGAAGACATGGAAACACTCATAGCAAGAAATATGTTAGTTGAAAACCAAAATGAACATGAGAACTAACTTGCAACATACCTGGTTGAATGGTCATGAAGGTTGCACAATTTCAGCTGGCAGGTCGGGAAACCAATTGCCAAGATTGTACAAGGCACAGTTCAGGCTACCTGGGAGACTGAGTGACTGCTCGAACTATGAAATGCATAGTCAAGTCAGGTAGTTGGCTACAAGGATTACGCAATGAGCAATCCCAACTAGGAAGGACTGCTAGCCTAGTGGAATATTTGCACAATTTTTTGGGCCAAGCAGCCACTGACCTCCAGAAATGCATAATTCAGTCCAGGATGCCAGTGTTGGGCTAGAATATGCAAATATGGAAAGGAAGGTGAGACTTCCTTTTCCATATTGCACAATGCATCCTTGGTTAAGGCAGAGACCAGGCCAAGGTTGGCCTGACTCGCTGATGGGAAACTGAAAGCAAGTAAGTCAATGAAATGCATGGTGACACTAAGTGATAGAAAAAGTGATAAATAGTGCATGAAAATCATGAATGGAGGATTGAGCAAACAAATCAACATGATTTTTGGTGAGGCCTTTCGCTGGTTGGATGAACGTATATGAAAAAGAGTTTCATGCATGCGAAAACAATGAGATAGCAACAAAAATTGAAATAGAGCTAGGACAAGCTAGAATATATGTAAATGACAATAGGCATTCAAAGAAATCAAGCAAACAACTCTCACACAAGCAAATACAAAAAAATCAATAGAAATGCAGCACAATGCATGGGAAGAGAGCTTACCCCAAAATAGTTGAGCTTAATGTGTCAACTACTCCTAGATGTGATGTGGGATGCCAAAGCTACAATGTTGATGTGAGGAATGAGCTCTGAAGTGTTTGGTTGATGAGTTTTGATAACATCGAGGTTGTGATGTGCATGCCACAAATCTAGGGGAAGCGACACTTGGAGGGAGGTTTCTGAATTGTTCCTTGCATGTAACATCCAACTACTAAACATAGATCCTTGAAACAAAGGATTATTTTGCATGTTGCCTTGGGAGAAGTAGCCTATGCATGCAAGTGTGTTTTGTTGAGTCCCGGAGGCTACCGGTCAACTCAGCTGCACATGCAAGTGACTGCTCGACTGCTAGAAAAAAATGAGCATTTATGACTGCAAGATGAGCTGACTGCCCAAGGGGATTGCACAATTTTTGGGCACAGCAGCTGACTGCTACCCAGATTTGTGTAAATCTTGGGCTGAGCTGCTTGTTGATGGGAAAAATTATACAAATCTTGCTGGGAGGGTTGGTTGGCAGGATTGCGCAATCTTGGAGCCCAACAGACTGTCAGATGGAATTGCGTAATTCCTGGAGGGAATGGCTAGTTTCCCTCCAGAAATGCACAAATTTCACTGGGAAGCTGATCAACGTGCAACTGGATCAATTATGGGTAAGTAACCTATGAAGGGAAGAGATCAAACTGGGATCGACAGGCTGCCTTTGAGTAAGAAATACACTGAAGCTTGAGGACTTGATGAAGCAAGCCAAGACGATGTGAAGGTTGGTAGGGAGGCTCCAAAACAGGCTAAGTAAAAATTTTGGAGGGTGGTTGTAGTTGCTACAACAAAATCTAAACAAGAAAACAAACAAAAAAATAAGGCAAAAGCAAGAGTAAATGCATAAGCAAAGCGAGTAAGAAAACAAGTAGGCCAACAAAAAAACATGCAAAGTAAGAAGAAAACATGCATGCAAGAAAACGCACTCAAAAGAAAAGACTACTCCTACTCCTAACCTAACGGTGCATGGGTCTGTTTACATGAAGTGATACTTCCAATGCAACAACTGGTGCATTGGTCGACCAATGTTGGTGAAGGCATGATTTGCGAACAACACAATTCTTTGAACCAACAAACATGAAAGATATAACAATGAAGATAAATACACTTCAATTTTAAATGTGCCAATAGAACATAAGTGAGAGAAAGTACATGACACGCAATCTACAAACTTATCACGATGTTGTGTGACACTGCATGCAGCTACTAAGCAAACACATACTCTTGACTTTTACATGCAATCAAATGAAAGAAACAAAGGAAACTTGCATCATGCACGTGTGCTTGCTATGTAAGATTCCTCTAATGCATGAGTGATAGGATCATGTAGTTTGAGTGGATGAAGCATAATCTGTGTGTGAGATTCATCTTCAATGCATATAGATGAGTGATGAGGAGCCTTAGGTGTTCCAATGATTTCCTGATCGAATGTGAAACCAACCTCATGATAGCGAGGGCCTCGCATAACCATCAACTCAGGCTAAGGTGCCTCAATAATCTATGGGTTTTTGACTTCGTCGACAGATAGATAATCATAAATTGGTGGCTTGGAAAAATCAAATTTGATAGAATCATAATCATGAGTGAATACGAGATTAAATAGATCACGACATCTATGATCAACAAAATCAATGGTTCCATCAGCATCCTCATGATCTGACGAATCAAATAGAGGGGTAGATGAGAAGTGGAAAAATTCACCCTCTCTATTTCCGAAAAAAGCAGATGAACAATCAAGCAGATTTGTGATGAATAATTTGTCCTCTCCATTGTCTAATGATGAACTGATATCCACCGTGTTCTATGAATGATCAACAATGGGTACATCCATAGTTTGGGATACACATGAAAAATCATGGATGGCAGAATCAACAAATATGTCAGTAAAAAATGGAGGAGGCTCGTACAGAAGGGAGTCATCCTTCACTGAGGATTAATGCTCAAGCTCCCAGTCGTACTCTTCATGGATGACAATGTAGGCTGGTTGTGCAATAGCAACTCTGTCGATGGCTTGATCCTTGTTCACAACAAGTGTAGAGTCCGGAATCGAAGAACACAAGACAATCCAATCCAGAGGATAAGTAGAACATGAAGACAGAGGTTGAGGTAAAAATACATGTGACAACTAATGGGCTTCACAACCAAATATGCACTAAAATTGAGTGAAGTGATGTTGGAAGGATGTGACAGCTGAACGGATGTGTGTGCTTGTTCTTCCACATCACTTTGTAGTGGTGGAGCTATTTGATGAGGGGACGACCGACAATCACTTACGACAGTGACTATGACCGTCCGTGATTATGCAGCTCCATCACCGAAGTATGATGAGCGAGGCTTGGGCTTAAACTTTCTTTTATGTTTAATAGATTTGGTAAGACAATACTCAAATCTATCCATGTGATATTGGAATTTCATCTGGCTTTTCAGAGCTTGAAACTACAACACACAAAAGCGGTCCCAAAATTCCATAGGTGATTCATGCAGGGCTTTCCATTGTTGTAACAGTTTTTTGTCAAGAGGTTCTAGATCAAAATGATGGAAAGTAGATTCAATGAGATCACAAAACTGCTCAAGTGAGTGCACGCTTTCAGGAGGCAGACTCCAATTCCATAGTTGTGGGGATTCACGAAGTGTGTATGAAAGCAATAGACTGAACTCTTCTGCATAGAAGTCATCTGCATTCTCAAGGAATACATAGAAGTCTTCTAAGTACTCAAGCCAGGCTACTTCGCCTTCACCATCATACGTGAATTCAAACAAGAGGTCAAAAAACTTCCTTGTGATGTTCAGAGGTTCGTCATGCGAAAGACATCGTAGAGGGATGAGCGTAATAGAATCCATGATAGATGTGCAAAGGTTCAAAACAGGATGAGAGGACACAACTTGTCATCTGGTCCTCCATCTACTGCTAGAAATATTGATGGTACTGGACCTATCAACATGTCAGGGGATCTCCCTGGTAAGAAGTCCCAACTAGACCATAGACCGTTTGGTGTAGGAGTCCTACCAGTGCGTCATATGGTATCACCTTGACCATGGTTGTGTGCAATGGCGAGTAAGATATCCTTTTTGGTAGCATGGGTGTGACATATGAAGCAAGTCAAGGAAGGTACATGATCGGTTTTAACACATGGAAAGTGAGGTGAGTGTGCCCCTTGGAAACCTGTGAAAGCACGTGGCTAAGAAGGGAACACATGAGCAAAGATGCCTCACAAACTGGAAAGTAAGTAATCTAGAAATCCAAAGTGATGGTTAAACCAACAACACATTTTAGTAAGATTCATACATGCATATATAGAAAGAGTCTATACGCACATGCGTAAGTAAATATATACATATATCATTACAGTAAACAAGTTAGCTGAAATATAATAACAACATATGCATGAAACGTGTTGGCTATGTTATATGAAGAAGTGAAAGTTCCAATCATACAATACAACCATGACCAACCACTAGTCTCGATAGAGAAATGTTACAGTCACTGCTGCCTGCTCTTCGAAAGAGATGTAGTAGCTCTGGATTGTGGAGAAGCCAAGGCTCATTACAATACTCTCCAAGCTTTCTCTAAGAAACTCCTATTGGAATATTGGCTAACCAAAAGCCTCTACAATGAGTTATGAGGGAATATATATAGCAAAGCGTGGAGTGACCCTTGACATCCCCCTTTGTGAATATTCATCTACCCTCATGACTCTTCATCTACTCTATGACTATTACATCCAATTGTCGACACTTGAACTTCCACTTGAGAAGACGTTACATACAATCTGCACATGTACCCATGTGAGACAAACTAGGCTTAAGCAAACCATACAAGAAATCACTATGACTCAGACAACTATGGGAAGACTAGCTCTTCAACATCGTTATGATGGTCGATGGTGGCAAACTGATGCCAAGCAGGGTAGTCCACAATGGTGTCCGTATACTTTTTGGTGACATATTTCTGGAAACAAACTCTTTCCTCTGTTGAATCTGGGTAAACTTCTCTGGCTCCTTTGTCCAATTCATCTAATAACATGCACATAATTGTCTTGAGTGTGGTTGGACGAGCGACATATTGATGCATGATATCTGCCTGATCGCCAACTTTGCACTGGTGGCTATGAACATCAACTCATCAAAGTACAAGTCAAGCTCCAATCAAACTTGTGTCTTTTTCTTTGCCTCGGTGAGTGTCCCAATAGGTGGGATCGCATATGCGCACACAACAACATCCCTTCTTTTGAATACCTATGCATGGGAACCTCACAAACTAGTGATGAGCTACAAGAGTTCTTCATTGTTCTAGATCTGACTTTGGATGTGTGCCTTGAGCTTGGCCACTTTGGGCTTCATCATCTTGGGCAAGTGTAATGGGGCTCCTTTGTATCTCGTTGTCCATGTTTGCATGTGATCGATAGAAGCATGCAAATTTGACAAGATATGTGCTCTCTTAGCACATCGCTACTGCTAGCCATTGAGATGGACAACTGTCGTATGCATGGTACCAAACTTGGAATACAATGCTCGTATGACTGTCTCGAGGGATGATACCTCATCTACTATCATCTTCTTGAACTCTGCTCGGGCAGATGCTATAACCCGTTTTCCTCCCTACTTGATCATCCATAACTCATTAGCCTTTCACTCATTCTCTACTATCAAGAAGAGAACACTTGAGCTAGTGGCTTCAACAAATGCTCTAGTAGCATTGGTCAATGTTGTTGGATGTTTGCACACATCAGATACAATCACTTGTTCCTCAAATTGCACAGGAGATGTGTGGTCATCCAAGGTAGACACTATGCGTGATTGCAAAACTCTATGTTGTGACTTATCGAATGATATGTTGTGCATCTCTTCTTTCGGAATGTCTCCAAGGACCTCAGTGTCTCCTTGGTCACTTTGTACTTTCTTTGCTTCTAGATTTGGTGAAGCTGGTGGATCAACCTCTTAGTGGTAAGGCATGAGGTCGATGTATTGCTCTAACTCTGGCTACTCCATCTCTATATCCATCTACTCAAGTACTCGTTCAATCTCTTAAGTGAAGTCTTGCTCTTATGACTGCTCACCCTGTCTACTTTGCACCAGCTCCTTGGATGACTCTACTACCCATACAAGTGCATTTTCTTATGTTTGTGCATGTTGCACCCCCTGCTATACCTTTCCTTCTTGTGATTCCTTCTCATATCTGCACATATCCTGTTCCTTCCAGAGTTGCTCCTTCAACTCATGCAACTCCTTCGTTCTGTCCTCCATCCTCTATTTTTCTCTCTGCCTTTGCACGGTCCTCTTGTCACATTGTTGCCCCTTTGCCTCTATTAGCAAAGTTTCTTTCTGCACAAGTGGGTTTTCTCTTAACTTGTAGCTTTGTTCTGCCTCTGCGTTATCGACAATCTTTCTCTTTCCTTTGTCATGCGTTGGTATGTTTACCTCTACTGCTTCTCCTACTAGTGCTCTCCTTGATGCTACTTCACACTACTTCACTAAACATTCCACAACAATGCTAACCAGTTCATTGGGCCTAGAGAAGTTGTGACAATATCTCCATGGGTCCTCCTCAGCCCAATGATATGCCCCATAGATCCACAGAAACTATACTCTCATGTAGTGATCCTTCACAGAAAAAGCGGGTCATATGTATTAAAGCTTTTGGTGCTGAAAGGATATTTGTTTAGCTCCTTTGTTTCAAAGTCTGCATGCTTGAGATTCCACATCTCGTACAACCTGATTCGCAATGGAGGAGTCGCCCAAGGTGCCTTCTTCTTTTGGTGCAGCCTAGCTAGATTGCCGAGATGTGGTATGATACTTCTTGCATGACGAGCTTGTCCGTGGAAAACTTGGGAAAAACATGCAGACTCTTCTCCACACTGTACATTCATATGAAGGTGCCAAATGGTGAGGCATACTAATCCACTATGTCGATTAGTGCCTCCATTGCTTCCTTCGACATGTAAGTTTGATCCTTCTCAAATATCATCTTGTACATCGAGGTGACAAAATGGTCTCACCGATGTGTGATGACTCCTCAGAAGTTGCATTTGGAAAAAAATATACAATAAGTATTCACAGAGGTTTCCATTGGCATCCATGTCCACTTCAAGCACAGGAACTCCTGATGGGCATAGATTGCATCCAAGATGTAAGCAGACATGTAGATTTCTACTTGCTGACCTTTGGGCAGCTACCGAGTTCCTGCTACCTATTCCATCAGCCTATGAGCCAACATGTCAAACTAGTTGCATTCTTTGCCTTCACCGGCTAATTGGTCCAATGTGATCACCCAACTTTGCAGGAAGGTCTCCGTGCTCTCTTGGCCATACAAGGGACATGCAAATATGACCAAGTACTGATATGCCTTCCACAGTATCTTTGTCTTGTAAATCTCATTGGGTTTCATCTTGAATTTGGATTGCTCCTTCACCCAATTCTTCAAGATATCCCTGGAGTTGGAATTACTGTTGGGTATGCTGAAGGGTGTCTCCATGGTCATCACTAGCTTCGACAAGTGGTACATCTACTGATAATCTTGTACCCTAAAGGTAGAAATCTTTGTCCCGCTGAAACTACTCAATGTCATCATCTCGGGATCAGTGTGTGAGACGATCTAATGTATCATGTCCACACATGGGAACATGGGGTGCTTGCGTTCAATCTAATACAAGGCAGACTTGTGAATGTTCACATAAACTTGGAGGTCTTCGAGATATTCCCCAAATGTGCTTCAGAATGCATCATTGACCTCTTGCCACTTTAGCTTGATGTCTTTGTCTACAATCAACTTGGTATCTTCGTATATCTGTAAACTTGTAAATACTCACTCAACTGTTCTTCCATTTGTGCTTCCATTGGTGTCCTTTTACCCTACTCTCTTGGAGGCCATTCATCATGATCTTCGGAGAGACAAACGAACACCTGCTATATCTGGAGACATGGCGACATGCATGGCAAGAAATATGTCATTTAAAACCAAATAAAACTTGAGGATTGACATGAAACATACCTGAGGAATTGCTAGCAAGGATTACACAATTTTCACTCGGAGGCCATGAGACTAATAGCCGAAATTGCACAAAAGGTAGTTCGGACTGTTGAGAGGTTTTTTGACTATTGGAATTGCACAGTGTGCAATCCACACTAGCCTGTTGGGTGATGAGATTGCTTAATGCACAATTTTAGCTGATAAGGGATGCACGCCCCGGGACTCCATTACGAAATTGTCTGGGCCAGCATTCATTTCCTCTTAGAATTCCACAATGTAAGACTTAGGGCACTAACTGGCCAAATTTGTGCATTTTATAGGAGGAAGGCAGAGCCTTCCCTCTCATAATTGCGCAATGTTGTCCAGGCAAGGTAGAGTCTAGGCCAAGGTTACCTAGACCCACCGATGTGAAACTAAAATAAAATGGAGATGTGAATGCATCGCTCTAGTGAGTGTAATCAAGTGTTAATGATTATGCATGCAAACACTAAATGCAAGATTCAAAAAATGGAACAACATGCATGTGTGTGAAACGAGTTGTCCAATCATCTACTGTTCATGCAAAATGATGTTATGCATGCAACAACAGTGAGATGCTAATGAAAACTGAAAGGGTGCTTGTACAAGCTAACATGCATGCAAATGATAACAAATATTCACAAAAATCAAGCAAACAGCACTCACAGAAGACAAAACACAAAAAGCGACAGAAATGTTGCAAAAGACAAGTTAAGTGGACTTTCCCCAAAAATAGATGAGTTGGATCTGTTGAATACTCCTGGATGTGCTATGCAATGTCTGAGAACCAAGATTGATGTGAAGAATGAGCTCTGAAGGGTCAAATAAATAATATTGAGGCTCATGGAGCACATGCCACAAATCTAGGAAAAGGAGACACTTGGAGGAAAGTTTCTAAAACGATCTTTGCATATAACCTCCAACTGCTAACAATAGATCCATAAAATCTAGGGATTCTTTCTGCATGTTGCTTTTTTCTATTTCGGGAAAAATTTTCCCATGCATGCAAGTCAATTTTTCTCGGTCCAGGTCCAAACCGATCAACCTGACGGCACATGCAACAACCTGCTTGACTGAGAGGGATTTTTGCGCAATTTCTAGGAGGAAGCTGGGTTGATTGTCTAGAGGGATTACACAATTTCTTGGAGGAGCAGTTGAATGCTGCCCAAAATTGCCCGATTTCTCAGCTCAGTGGAAATGCTGAGCTAGATTGGGCAATTTTCTAGAGGAAGGATGCTTTAAATGACTGCGCAATTTCTGAGCCCAATAGGCTGCCAGTCAAGTTTGCGTAATTTGTGGAGTGAAGACTGGTTCCCCTCCAAAATTGCGTAATTTTCTGGGGGAGCTTCTTAGCTAGTAGTTGGACCAAGTCCAGAGTAGCAGCCTGTGAGGGGAGTGAAGCAACCTATCACACACAAGCTAGCAAGCTGCTAAAACACAAATGAAGCTTATGTACTTGACAGTGCAAGACATGCTTCTAAGGATGGTTGGTACGGAGGCTCCAAAATGAAGCTAAAGAAAAAATTTGGAGGGTGGTTGTAGCTGCTACAACACCTGTATAATCATGTATGGTGTAAGAACATATGTCATACAATGTAAAACTCCTCTCTGTTTCAGTGGTACATCTTACACATGTATCCCTTCCCATAATTACCGCAATTCATCTACCAATGGTTGTAAGTATACATCGATATTATTCACTTATCTTCTACCAGGGACTATGAGAGCCAACATAATATGTTCATTGTTCATGGAAAACCATGGGAGAATATTGTTATTTATCACTACTACAGGCCAAACATAATAGTTGGTGTTTTGGAGGGAAAATGGGTTGATGTCATCCATGGTTATGCTGAGTTGTAGTCTTCATACTTCATCCTTGAATTTTCCAGGCCATATATCCTCCATATACTTCATGGCTATTGAATCTATTGTGGTTCACATAACTACTGACACACTTTTATGTGAGGAATTCCATCCCTTCAACATAGTTAATTCTTTGCAGTGAAAAGGTCTTTAAATCCTTAGGATTATAGGCATCTACCTCAATATATTATGAGGAGGGCCATGTGATTTACCTTTTCTTCAATTATGTTGCCATTCATGCCCATATTTTGGAAATATCTCTTTGTCTCCATATTCTTCTCTATATATAATACAATCATTTAGACACGCATGATATGATATGTACTCAACACCCAACATTTCCAATAATTGCTTTACCTCTTTGTAGCTACCCGACAAGACATTATCACCCATAAGAACCTTATCTTTGAATAACCTACAGTTGGTGGGGAATATAATTGTACAATGTCAATATTTAACGTTCATAAAATCAACCATTTTTTATGTTGATTGTGTGATGAGATTTCTCAAAATATAAGGGACTTGATTGATCATGCAAATGAATTACCTCAATATTACCAAGAAACATGCATTCAACATGCCAAAATTTTCTTTCAATTTGTACAACAACATCATTGTCCCTAGGTCAGTAGACTTTGATTTGCTGCCACGTCCAAAGAGAGGGGTAGTGGAAGTAGATTTCAATCTTTTGAATAAGGTGCCAGTGATATGAGAATCATCCCATAACTCATCATTCTAGAATGCATCTAAAAAAATTCCCTCCATGGTAGTTGTATCCTGAAAGTAATCATTTGTACCAACCTCTATTTGGTTGCCTCCATTGCCAACTTGTGATGAAGAACTACTATTGTTGTGTTCATTCCTCATTGGTGAATCTGGACGTAGTGGGAATTGAATAGGTGGTTGATTCAACGATTATTTTCATGCTTCCTCTTTGAGTCTTTCTCTCAATGCAGTCTTCTCTCAAGTTGATGTTGTAGTGGGGCGCACTAGAAAATGGAATGCGGGTTGCTCATCATCACTAGAATCTGAATTTCAAAAAATATTGAATGTCATTAGTACAATATCAATGATATTTGTAAGCATGTCAATACAATTTGTTTATAAAAATTGCATTATACCAAACTATCATTACCATCATTTATCTAGGATTGCGGCTAAAAGATTCCATGTTCCAATTAGCAAGGAGAAGACGATGTCGATTTTCGTCTACCAACTACTAGCAATGTGCTTCTCCTGATCAATGATTCCTACGTTTTTTAAATGGAGGAATATTTTTTGCATCTAAACTCGATTATGAATTAGGATCTTGCAAATTTTGATACATTCTTATTCAAATTGACATGGATTAAAAAAATAAAAAAAAAACAATTAGATAATTGAAATATAAATAAAATCTAAACTTAATGGAGATGGAAAGGAAGAACTCCATGAAGGAATTTGATTAGTAATATGGGACAAGCTAGAATTTAAAGAATTGGCCATTTGATATTATTGAGATTTTGTCCCTGTATTTGAGGAAAATCAGAAATAAAACTGTGTGTGCATATCTAAAATTAATCTCGAGAACGATATAACTACAATATGAGTTTCAATATAGTTTTTAAATTGTTTTTCAAGAATTATGTGACTTTAAGTAGAAAATGTATAAGTATGAACTGTTGTAATTCATATGGATGTGTCCTAAATAATTATTTGAGATTAATATGCCATTTTATGTGAATTTTGTTTTTCAAATAACTTGATTATTTTCAATGTCATGGTCAGGAGAGGGTTGTGGTGGTGTGGTGTTGTCAGAATCTGCTATATGAGAAGGTGGAGAAGCTAGAATCATGTATGGCTCATTTCGAGTTTCGAGTAGCACATTGAGTGTTCTATCCAGCCCCCTCCTCATCCAGGTACCACTTTGGATAATCCTACCTATATTACCACTGATGACTAAGCATAGTTAGAGGTGTTTTACTTGCCTTATGTGTATTCTGGTGCTTTTGGCCTCCTAAGTTATGGATTGTATCTCTAGTTGTCCTTTTATTTCTCTATCATATGCTTCTAGAGGTAGTCAACAAAATTGGTCGAGGTAGGGGGTGAGACTACCTGCATTTTGGTGTTAAGGAATTTCATTTTTTGATGAATGAATTAACCTTGACTTACAAAAAAAAATCTAAGCTTTTAAACCCTAGTAGTGCACTTATTGGACCAAATCGCATCAATGCGTTTAAATCATAACAGCAGTGGAGCGTTCAAATAGTACCCATACCCACACTAATTTCAGATATTTCAAAAAATATAAAATATCTTATCATTTCGGTGCTCTTGTACCAAAATGCACTAGTGGTGCATTTAAATTAAAAAATAACACTAGTACATCCTCAAGGGGACAACTCAATTGGTAATCTGAGATATGTGAAATCGTTGAAACTCGCAAGACCCAGTTTCAAATCCCCCTATTTGAGACCTAGTTTATGAAGAGGATGGCAGGTTATAGACCCCCATAGGTTTACTAGTAGTTAGAGGCTAGTTGGTTTCAACACTGATACACACCTAAAATAAAAATGATTTCAACACAACACTGATACACACCTATTTCTGGAATTTAGAAAATAAAAATGATTTCAACCATCTTGGTGCTCTTGTAACAATTACATAAATGATGAATTTAAATTAAAAACACACTGTTACATTAAAAAAATTAAACACAGGTTTACTAGTAGTTAGAGGCTAGTTGGTTTCAACACTGATACACACCTAAAATAAAAATGATTTCAACACAACACTGATACACACCTATTTCTGGAATTTAGAAAATAAAAATGATTTCAACCATCTTGGTGCTCTTGTAACAATTACATAAATGATGAATTTAAATTAAAAACACACTGTTACATTAAAAAAATTAAACACACTGTTACATTAAAAAAATTAATCGCTGATACACACCTATTTCTGGAATTTAGAAAATAAAAATGATTTCAACCATCTTGGTGCTCTTGTAACAATTACATAAATGATGAATTTAAATTAAAAACACACTGTTACATTAAAAAAATTAAACACACTGTTACATTAAAAAAATTAATCACATCATAGGTTTACTAGTAGTTACGTGTCAGGGAGGCTAGGCAATCACATCATAGGTTTACTAGTAGTTACGTGTCAGGGAGGCTAGGCTAGTTGGTTTCTCTCGGTCACCAAAAAAAAACAACACTGATACACACCTATTTCTGGAATTTAGAAAATAAAAATTATTTCAACCATCTTGGTACTCTTGTAAAAAAAAACACAACACTGATACACACCTATTTCTGGAATTTAGAAAATAAAAATGATTTCAACCATCTTGGTGCTCTTGTAACAATTACATAAATGATGAATTTAAATTAAAAACACACTGTTACATTAAAAAAATTAATCGCATCACTTCGTATTTCGAAAAAAAAAATTGTATCATGTCAGTGGATTGAAAAAATTTGGACACACCTATTTCTGGAATTTAGAAACTAAAAATGATTTCAACCATCTTGGAGCTCTTGTAACAATTACATAAATGATGAATGTAAATTAAAAACACACTGTTACATTAAAAAAATTAATCGAACACTTCGTATTTCGAAAAAAAAAAAAATGTATCATGTCAGTGGATTGAAAAAATTTGGTGCTTTGACAATGTCAGTGCATTTTTCTTATAAATGCACTAATGTACTTTAGTGTCGAATGCACCAACATTTGGAATAAAGTGAAAAAAAACGTGATTTCATTATTTTTCCCAAAATTTCAAGGGAGTGATTTGCAAGAGAGACATAACAAGAGCACTCTGCAGTAGCAGAATACTTTTGAGGAGTAGAACTATTGAGAATATCATAAGATGAAAGGTATGGTGATTCACTCAAAACCCTGCATAACAAAAATTTTTAATTTTATTGTTTATTTTACTAATATTTTTTTTTTACAATTTGTGTTAGGGTTTAACTAAAAGAGATATCATTTGCAATAGAGCCATACTGGGAGAACCCTAGAGCAACAAAATAGTTTAGAACTATAGAAATATTATAATTGAAAGGTATAGTGATTCACTCAAAACGCTAGATAGAAAAAATTTTAAATTTTGCTA
>APFE030010381.1:100274-118973 GCA_000404065.3 Pinus taeda
AATGGATATATGTTCCATGGTATGCCATTCGTAATATAACGCACTAGTGCGCCCTGTGTAATACAACACACTAGTATATTATGACATTGTTAGTTTTGTCCAATTTGTTCATTGCGGCTCCTGGTGTAATATAATGCACCAATGCACCTATGCCAAAAAATCATTGCTAAGTCATTGTAGTGCGCTTATCAATGCAAAGTGCACCATCATAATTTAAATTTAATTTTCGCTAACTGAACAATTAAATCCCTAGTGTGTTTAAGTGAATAACAAATAAACGCACGGGTTACCAGAGCTTTTTTTGGCTCAAAATTATTTGATTTATGTATAAAATATATTTAATGGCTTATGTATTGAATAGTGCAAGTTGTATATTGATAAAAAAAAATGTTTAATAAGCTCTCAAGTAACAAAAACACAATGATAGAACATCAAAAAAGCAAGGCAAGCTCTTTATAAATTCTTTACAACAAAATTAATATGTTAGAACTATATGTAAATTTAAATAGTATGTATTGGTTAGTGTGTGTCATGCAAAAACAAAAAATGAAGAAGGTCAATAAGATTATTTCTAGTGTAAGTGCATAAGAGCATAAAATCCTGATAGAAAATTTATAGAAGGATGAATCAGGTGAATAAAAAAAAAAATATTAAATATCATTTTTTGTTTTTGTTTGTTTTTTTATTAAATTTTCATTAATAATATACTTAAAATATTAGTTTGATAAATGTTAACAATATATTAATTCATATATGCTTAATGTTCTATAGGGAGACAATGAAGGAAAGATCAAGGTCATTCTAAAAAAGGAAAAAGTGTAGAACATGTAAATGACAATGAATTCATCGTTAGCTCATCTTGAGTGGTGTTGGAGGGGAAAAATTATTTTACAAAACTATGAGGGATCTAGCAGAACGAACATATAGACATACTTTCTACTTAAAATACAAAAATCAATCCAATTATTTTTAGAACCATAAGCTACAAAAAGTATTTCCAAAGCCATGGTCACTGAGACATGTGAGACTTGCATTAGATGTCTCAAACTTGCAATAGAAAAAACATACAACGACAAAAAGGAATCATTCAAAAGGTAATATTCCTAATTAAAATGATTTTATATAGTTATATATTACTACAAACCATTCATTTATTAATATCATTTTTTTATTATTTAGTTTTCATATATCAATATAAAAGCAGTTTATTGTCTTTTTCAGGAAGATTATGAAAATCCCAAAAGATCAACAAGTTGATATGAAAAACATGCTAATAGGAATGTATAAAAAAGTGTACAAGGAGATAGTCAAATAAATGGACATAATTGCATCATAGGAGGGGCCATCCCAATAAATACATCTTTCAAATGTTTGTAATCATGATTGACTTTGTATATATAAAAATTAAAAAAAAAAATAGCATTAAATGTTAATTTTTAAGTATTTTCTTGCAGAAAAGAAAACAAAATAGCACTCGTTTAGCACATAAAATGGGACAACAAGGAACAAAAGGTTTTATATCAAAGTTTGTGAGTAATTGTTAATATTTCCTTATAACGAACACAAGGTTTATTTTTTTTTTTTTTTTTTTTTTTTTTTTTTTTTTTTTTTTTTTTTTTTTTTTTTAAATTATTTAACAGCACCATCCTTTCGAATGCCTTGAAATAGGTGCTACTACAAGAAGAGCCATGAAGATTGATTGGAATTGGGTTTAAAATATGGGTTGCTGAGTATATTTGCAATAAAAAAAATTGTGGAATTTGTAAGTATCTATGTCGTTTTACTTCTCCAAGTTTATAATTAATAGAACAAAAAAATCATTTATATTAAATCTATGGTTTATAATGAACTTTAAAATATGCAGGAAACAAAGCATCGAGCTACGCCAACAAAATACTTGTTGCAACAAAGAATGATAATTAGTTTTGAAACCATATGCACAGTTTAAGAGTCACTCTTACTATAGTACTACATTGCTATTTGATTTACATTGATATACATTATTTATTTCAATTTTCATTATTCTCACTAATATAGATACACTCACTATAGATACACTCACTACTGTCACAAACCCCAATATCATGCATTTTTTTAATTTGAAATACCTTTTTTTTGTTTGTATCGATACAAAAATTTCTTTTATTAGTAAAAAACATAAGGTCATGTTTAGCTATCGAGAATCTTCGTTCTACAACTATACGATTATCATGTGATAACTTTAGATTTCTTATCGTTTAGAGGGACACATAAGTGTTTATATTCAAATATACCCTTAACACACATATTTTTGCACTGCTTACCTAACTTATTAATCATCTAAAATTTTGGTTAAATTCCCCTCTGAGGGTGTCCCTTTAAATTTTTTAGCATAGTTCTTTTATTTCAAAACGATTAGGTGATTTACCTTGGCTATGTATATGACATGAGTTGTGGCTAAGGTTTTATTTAATTTGTTATTCACTGAACTTTGTGCCAAATGTGTGATGTTGTTCCCCTGTAAACTCTATTGTTTCATAATTTAAATATGTTACATTATAGCATCCTCTTTGTAGTTTTCCACCCAGATCGACTTCTTACCAATTATGCGCACGTTATGGATTCTTTATTATATACTTGGTTAATAATACACATGGTTAGTTGGTCGAAGGCTATGTCAGTTACCATGTAATTGTAATATTGTGCGCCAGTTATATGCACTTCCTATGGCCAGGATTTATCATTGAGATTCGATGGTGGACACGAGATAGGGTTGTAATTGCCTAACCCTAACTTCGATTTGTCTGAGTATTGTATTTTCATTTGCGGTTTTTTCTACCAACCAGAGTGCAGATTTCCTGGTATAACTGTAAAGGTTCCTTTGCTCATTTGTAGCTCCAATTTTGGTAGATGTATGGAAAGTTTCTGCTTCAAACTCTATGTCGTTCCATCGCCATAAGTTTCTAGGATAACTTTAGGCAATGTCTTGTATCCTAGTCTTATAATCCTTTATTTCTCTTCTATATGTGTAGATTTTGACCCCTCTCTGCACTTTTCGTTGGCGCTGAACCCATTGTCTGACACTTGTCAGGTTATGAAATTTGAAGGGATTTCTTCCCATTTGTTATGCATTGTTTTCAGGTACTGGTCTAATCTAGATCTTCTAACGGGGGTAAGTTACTCTATTGAGATCATGTCGAAGAAAAGTAAGCCCTTGCTTGATTTGAAGAGTACCTCTGTTTGATAAATGTCAGTTATACATGCAAGGATTTTAGCCATTTGGAGGAAGAGTATGGATGATATATGAACTATACTATTTTTTGTGTTATGAAAAATTATTTAGGCTTTCAATACCCTACTCGATTATCTAAGGGTTTTGACCCAGACATAACATCATAATATTTTTCTGTTTGGGATAGAAATTTATTTTACTAGGTTATTTTGGTTTCCAGAATACGCTGTCAATTTTCCTTTCTGCTGTGTATATGTTTCTCCGGTTTTGAAAAAGACTTTTCAGGAAACTTGTTTAGCTAATATTCTATAGCCTTTCTCCATTTATTTCTACTACAACTACTTTTTAGTCGTTCTCCTTATAGACTCTCCTACTTTCTTTTTAGTCGTTCTCCTTATAGACTCTCCTACTTTTGATGTGCATAAGGTTGGAGCAGAAACATCATCTCACTCATAAATAGGTATACTATTTATGGCTGGTAATCCTTGTTTAATTTTTTTTTTCATTTTACTAGAGGGCTCTAATATTGACTTAGCGCCTCTGATTTGCAGGTATGTCTTTCTGTGTCACCAGAGGAAAAAATATAATCACCTGATTTAAAATCTCATTCATTTCAACTCTTTGACTTCTCGACATCTATCTCCAAGCTTTCCTTTTCTGATTTTCCGACTTCGGTATGCATAGGTTAAGACCCGACCCACGATTTGGCGCTTGGGACTTTCAAAAAATCCTTATTTTCTTCCTTTTCTTTTGTTTCTATGGTTTCAACCCTATTAGGGTTAGACCAAACATTTTGAGCATAATAATTTTGTTATCAATGGTTGATCGGCGTGTATGGTTTTGATGTTAGCTATTTCATTAAATTATTTATCATGCAACATAGTTGCATACTTTTCCTGGACTGCTTATATCATGATATAGAACGAAGCTAATTCGATTAATCTCGCCCCCGCCGCCCCCAAATGGTAGAAGACATCCTACAGTGTCTTCTTTGTGTGTGTGTTTGTTTTTAACGTTTTTTCTTGGGATTTTTTATTCTATATTGTTTCAGACGGTTATAAAAGACCTCTTGGTCTAGACCCTTTGTAGTAGCCACTCTCATAACAACCAAGATTAACAATAGTACTAGCTTATCTTAGACCATACTAGGTTGATTCTAGGATATCTGGTAATGTCAGCGTAGGTTGATTCTAGGATATCTGGTAATGTCAGCGCGTGTGTGAACTTTATAACCATTTCTTCAATTATTTCCGACTTCTTTTAAAATGATTGTATTGTAGCAATTGGAATGCTCAATATTTTAATGTGAATTTAGTTATCAATATTCGATGTATGGTTTTACTTAGCTGCACCCAGCTTTGGGTGTGATGTTTTCGACTCTAATGAATGGTTTCCATAAAACCCTATATTGGTTCGACACCGCAAGACTACCTATATTTTCTCTCGCCCGCTCTGGTATTTTTTTTTCCACGTTAGATTGGTAGATCAAAAATATAAACTCCACGGAAATAAACATAGATTTCTATAGAGGAATCTTAAAAAATATCAAGACGAATTCCATTCAAACTGGTGTCCATTGCTTGTCCATTCAATGTATAATGTGAAAGACTTGGAATGTTGTTATTATTCTTCAATTATTTTTCTTCCCTTAATTTATATATTATATATATAAAAGTTTACAGTTTTAAAGTGTTTCAATGTTCATAGAAGGAATGTAATATGTCACTATATTCCCATACCATATCCATATCGTGTGGCTTTTAATTGACTCGGCTCTCTCCTTTGACTTCCTCCTTTTTCTTCTCTTTTATTTCCTCCTTATTTTTCTATCTTTTCTATTTTTCCTATTATCTTTATTATCTTTTTAACTTTATATGTCTAATATGATTAGTATATTATATACTTTTGAGCATCCTTTTTTCTTTACAAATAAATTACATTTTGCACTTAATAATACAACTTAACTATTAGTATTTTAGTTAACCTTGAAGGTTATCGCTGCTTTCCTCCTACACTACTATCCTCCTATTTAAGAAAAAGTTATCCTCTAATAAGTAATAATCATATTAAATTGATAACATTAATAGATATTCTTATTAAAGAAATTGATAATATTAATAAGCTATCATTAGGATGTAGTGAAACAAATATTTATAATATTTATAAATATTTTAATATATATTTTTAATTTGAATATTTTAACAGCTAGTTTCTAATATATTTTATATAGTAAGTCAATATACTATATAAATAAGGTTTTATTTAATATTATTATATAGCTTGATATCATTAATTATATTTTATATAATCGAAATAATAACTAATTGTCAATAACAACTAGTTTCTAATTAAATTAATTAAACAGATCGCTGACCACTTTTTCTTAAATAATCTTTTTACATTCCTCATTAACGACTAGTTTTCAACAACTAACTCTGGGCAATGATGCAGCTATGCTATTCATTCCTTCAGATCGATTGATTTCTCACCTTGTCATGAGGATGAACCACATTAGTTTGTTCGAAACTTCAACCAAATCCTAACGATGTGATTCATCTGAAAGACTTATATCTACATTATGGATCACAAAAGTCTTAGATCTCTAGTTTAATATTCTTCACTAACAATTCTATATTCCCCTACCGAGGTAATTAATTCTTAACAAATTATATTCACGGGTAGAAAGATGCTTTAATTGAGCATGCACAGTACAACTTTCCTTAATTCTCTTGTTACATATACAATACTAAATTCATAATTTTTTCGAGGTGTCCCTTGTGATCTTTTATGATGAATTTTCTTGAATTCCTAGTACTACCATAGGTACACCACATATAAATAATATATATATATACTATGACTTATTTTTCATGCATTCACAAAGAGAAGTGGACACATTTACAATTAATAAATTAATAGCTTCAAATAAAATTCGATGCCAACATGCAAAATGGAAATTAGATAGTAATGTATACCATCATTGACCATTGATAGTTCATCATCAATCATGAGATGTAAACAGATGTATAACTGTAATCATTTCCAGAAAAATTTTAGGAACCAAGCACATATCACTCAACCATGAACTTCTGTATCAGTTTCCCTCGAGCTAAGAGCTTCTTGACTTTCAGAATCAATAATCCCCTTTGGTTCCTGAGTTGTTCTTTTATAAATTCTTCCCAATATATTTTTAGCAGGCTCCTACTTTAAGGTCTTCCATCCTTTTGCCTAGGCTTTTTTGTTTTAGTTTTATTTTTAAATATTCTTTTATTTTTCTTTCAAGAAAGATTTTCTCTCCTGTAATGCCCTATTCCACCCCACATAGTATATATCTCCAACTAAGTAATTAACACAATATTTCTCTCCCGTTGTGTTAATTTAATTTCTTTTTATTTTCTCCTAGGGATTTTTTTAGGAGACTTTTAGGGAAGGTCCATCATGTGGACTTGACAACAACAAATTTGGCTTCCCTCATCATTAAATTCAATAATAGTTCACTGTCTAAAAATAGTATATTACATCTTCCCCCTTCCCCCCTTTAACATAAACATTGTCCTCAGTGTTTCATCGATTACATATTTTCTTAAGATGGGAAGGAAGTGCCTCATGCATTTCTTCTTTCATTGGTACCACAATCTCTTTAGTACTAACGTGCTTACATTTCAATTTATTTTGAGAAATGGCTTAGTTCTAGAGTAAAAGATACTCTAATCCTCATTTCATGAGAAGAATGTTGTTTTCATACATGTTAAACAGGTGCTTTCTATTTTTATTCATGCATTCCACCAAAGGACCATCCACCTACACCCAAAAAAGAATATCCTCATGCACTTACCAAGTTTAGAAACATCAATTTATCAACACGTAATGCATTGTGTCCTTTGGTACATTTATTCACAGCTAAAGCTAGTGACATAGACATTTTTTTTAATCTCAAATTCAAAATATGGAGTTCCACTTTCCTTTAATTTCTCTTATATAGAGGAAATAATAATAAAGGGACTACTTGAAACATTCCCTCTTATGCTATTATTTGATACCATTGTATCAATTATGCATCTGTAATGAATACTTAAATGTAGAACCACATATTATCTTTGCCACTTCCATCGTTATTATGCCATTGTCAATTCCACTCTGGAATGGACTTAGTCAATTCCATATTGATTGGCTACCACTAGTTCCATACATACTTGTAAACCCACAAAAGTATAAGGAAACATAATTAAGAAATTCACAATTCCACTCATAGATCATTAAAGGGATATCTTCATTTACTTCAATTTCATGGTCAAAACAACAAAATGTTACTTTAGAGATCTACAACACTTTCTTTTCTTTATCCACTATCTTCGTTTAACTGACTCCCTTAAGTGTTTTGATTTTCCCTTTCTTCAAATTGGCCTAAATTGCAGATTATTTATGAAGATTTATGAGCATTTTTCCTTTGTATATAACCATGGATTCTTTTCCTTTTGCATTTTTATCTGCCTGGGTTGTCTTAACACCCAGAAGATTTATGTAAGTATTTTTATTAGTTCTAGAAATTTATGCACACGCACTCATGTATGTATATCTATATATATATATATATATAATATATATATATATATATATATATAATATATATATATATAACTATATATATATATATATATATTATATATATATATATATATATATATATATATATATTATATTATATATAATATATATATATATATAATCTTAATTAAAACAGTACATCAATTAGGGAGTTTCCTTCATATAATTTTATGAAAATATCCTGCCACTTTGGTAGGTTATTCTAGGAATTTTTATCAACATTATTGGTTTATCCAGTGACATTATTGCAATCAACCCCTTTTATGGACATTCTTGGTCCAATAAAAATCTAATTTGTGAAGTTTTTAACGAAACAACAATATTGACCTCTAATCCCAATCAATTTTGAGACCCTTTCATTCTTAATATTGATTCCAATCTCCCCGGATGCGGGTGCTCAACAAGGACAATGAGGTGGCAGCTGAACGGAATAGCATGTGGCCAAATCACATGGCCCTCCATAATCTGGCACATTGGTCTAAAAAATGACGTTAATAACAGCCATAAATGGCAATTAAGGGGATGCCATCTCTAACCTATTTGCATCCACCCACCTCAGCTCCACGCAAAAATGAATACTGGTGATACTCTTACCACTGCACCAGTCCATCATCCTCTACCTCTACAATGCCTCTACCCTCAAGCTGTTGTTGCACCTAACTCTTGCACTTCCACTGGGAAGCACTTCTGCCTCCTCTTCTACATTGACTTAGGCAAAGGAATTCACTTCACCCAGAGCCTGGCTTGCCATTTCGTCTTCCACTCTACCTCTGCAACTAGTCCCTCCTCAAAGCCGCCCGTAAATTTTATTGAGCCTCTGCATCACTCTCAGCCCAATTCTAGAATAAATTCTCAAAATTTTGGTGCCAACATGCTGAGAACACGTCATCGTATGTGTAGTTGTAGGGGTGGAAGCAGAGGAAGCTTGGCTCATCCCCCACATTCCCCAGTTTCAAAGTCCACTTCATCTCTTGCCCAACAGATTATAGGGTGCTACCCAAACACCCGCAGTGGCAAAGGAAGAGGACACTCTCAACCTCACTGCCTCCATTCGACACCCCTTGCCTCGCCTCCTAGAGATAGTCCTTCCAATCCTGCTTCACCCCCCAGGGGTACTCCTTCCAATCCTCAGACGCATCTCCAGTCTGCCTAATTCACCTTTCATTCATCCATGAAGAAGCCCATCATCATTGCTACTATCTCCATTAGCTTTCACGAGATGGAGAAAGCAATTGAGGGACAAACCATTGAAGGTGGTGGCCACACTAAAGCAATTGAGGAGCAGGCCACTAATGGTGGTGGCCACAATAGAGTAGATTTGTACATGGCTCAGACAAGCACCCACGGAGCAAGGACATGGCAAAATGAGAAGAAGACGGGACAAATGGGGAAGGAGGCGGACCAGGACCAGAAGGCAGAAGAAGATGAGGATCCTTACCGATGTTTCATCGAGGAAGAACAACCAGCGTAGCAGCCAGACGGCACAGAGGCTTCCCACCAAGCAGGTGTCGACATGGAGGAGTACAGGTGCTTCATCATGGAGGAACACCCATCGTCTCCGCATCGCTCCTATTTAGCCACTTTGCTTTCCACATGTTTGCCACATGGCCCACCACACAGTCTGCCACGTGTTTGCTTTTTCTCAGGATTTTATTTTAATTGTGCTTTCTAGCTTTTTTAATGGGGGTTTTGGAAAAACTGATAGTTTTAGGTTCCTTGGTTGGTTTCTATTTCACTTTGAAAAACTGATAAACAATTATGCACAATTGTTGGTTTCCCCTGCGTGGGCAGCAAGTTAATTTTTGCACTTGTTTTTTGATTCGGACTAGTTTCCCATTATGGGCAGTCCAGACTCTATTTTTGTTGTTTTTTGCCAACTCTCAGGCATGGATATGCATAGGTTAAGGCCTCAGTGTATAGTATTTTTTCAGTAATAGAATTAGCCTAACTTAGAGAAAAAAAAATATTGATTCCAATCTAGGCTTTTCTTGTCGTTTTTAGGGTTTATTATTTTTTTTTCTTATTCAATTACATGTTTCCACTATTGATTTTAGCTTCGGTCCATTTTACACTTATCCATTTTTGTATAAAGCTGGCATTTTTTTCATCCTTTTTGCACAGTCTCTGAGTGCCTTCATGTTTCTCTAGTTATCTTGGGAAATTAAAATGTCACTATTATCATTATATTCATCTTTATAGTCTCCAGTTTGTCTACCTATATTATTATTTTCATGATTTAAGTTTTTTTTCATTAGTCACACTTTGTACTCCCATTTTTGAGAATAGTAGTACACATGAACTTAAAATTTCTAGTCCCCAAAGGAATCAATTATTGAAATTTATGCTATTAGCATCTATTTCCTTAATAGAAATATGTTAATTTTGCTAATATTAATATTAATTATGGTAAAAAAGGACTCCTTTTGAGTATCTATTCTATTGTGCTACACTTTATAGTCATTCTATTGGTGTTTATATACCATTTAGCATCTTGTCCTCTATGTATGCATTGTATTCTCCTAGTTCCTAGCGTCAAAACTTTCTTATATGATTGCATATATATTGTGTGTGTGTGTGTCCATTTCAATCTCACACGTATTTGTCAAAAAAAATAGTTTGAAATAATATGTTCATAAAAACACTTTGTATTCTTGATTTATAATTTAAGTTCTTGCATTCTTACTGTATTCTTCATTTGTAAAGAAAGTTATTGTACCACTTTACATCTTCTTTCTAGCATATAAGGCTTATGCAAGCCTTTTGTAGTGAGATCATTTCTTAAGTTTTCCCTTCCACTGTATCTCTTTCTCAAATAGAATAGTAGTACATATCATGATTATGTGTAAGCATGCATCTTAATTTTCATACAATTATAAATATGTACTTAGTTATTTGGATTATTTTCAACATTCCTTTGTCGTTATGTCTTTAATTTTATCCTTAATCAATTAAACACATTTTTGAGTTGTTGATTTTATTATCAGAGTAGTACCATCCTCCCTAGATATGCTAAATATTAATTACTTCATATTAACTATAACAACTTTGTCTTCAATGTCTGTTATATTCTTACTCTTATGATATAGAATTTTCCCTTCTTTAATCCATATTTTAAGGTTCACCACCTAGTAAGAAATGGAAAGGTTGATCTTAACACTTATAGTATTGCACTTAATAAGTACATATCTTATGGAGGTTCTACATCTTTTATAATAGTCTTTTCTACTAGACTTATGTCACTAGTTACTTCAATACCCAATTTTATGCAGGATTGACTGATGTAACATCCCTGTCTGATTTTTTTTTTTTTAACTTGCACATAACCTTCTTGATAAAAATTCAATGTTATAAAAAGATATACATCTATGTTTTGTTCAAGGAAATGCATACCTCACATCCTTTTTTTGTATACGTTCATATTTGGCATATAAAAGATCATTTTTCTCCAATGAGTTCGTTATATAAGGTTATATCTTATCAAATCCCATATATTTTTTTACATATCTCCCTTTTCCTCTGATAGAATGACCATCCACAATAGAAATTCACATATAATAGTAGGCTTTAAATCATTTCTAATTTATACTCAAATAGATATTTTAGTTTGTAACAATTGAGTTTATACCTTTGTGATATATCCTCTATCATATTTTCTTCTACCCACTTGTATCCACCTTATTTTGGGTGTGGGTTTAATTCATTCATTAGTCTATTACTAGCATTTGCACCAAATGTTGCAAAGGAAACGCCGTAAGGCATAGATTCGAGAAGCATTGTGAAACATAAAGAATCATTGAAGATAAAAATTAGTCGTTGAAGGGTAAAGAGCTAGTACCCAATGCCCATTGCATTAAATAGGTCTTGTTGTTTTTGGAAGCTTTTTGTCTATGCCATCTGGCCAAAAAAAACTTCCCATTTTTAGCAGGCTATGGAATGACTTCAATTAGAAGGAGACAATACTGAATACTATTGCAGGTATTGAGGAGGATTAGAATGTTGTCCTCGTTAGTAATATGAATAAGGGAAACAAGAAAAGAGGAACTAAGAAGGGTTACAAAGGGTTATTTACAATCCTCCATTGTGGGATTTTTCTGTAATCTTTTTGCTTCTCAATGTGTATGGTAATTCTTCAACACTCTATCTCTACTTCCAATGACTTCAATCTACATATTCTTAAAAGGAGTTTTTAAGATAACATCCTCTTTTTGCTTGGATATATTTTTGTGAGCATGGTGGTATTCATTCTTTTGTCTCTCTTTAGTTCCCTTAGTTGTAAGTGCACAAAAATCTTTGACTTATATGACACAGAATTATTGATAATGGGATATAATAATCATGACAATTTTTTTGATTGAATTCTTTGGGTTTTATGTCATTTTATCTCCAAATTATACAGATAATTGTGTTGGTTGTAACAAAGCTACAAGTTATAATAAAAAAGTTGACTTTAAAAATTCAAGGGAGGCATGATGTAGTTAAAGGAACCCCAGTTGTGCAGCCAACAAATAAACTATTTTGGTTCAATCGCCCTCAACTTATCCTTTTCTTTATCCATTTCAATCTATTCCAGGTATCAAAATGATTTGCATTCTAAATTTCAATTAACAAATTGTATTTATAAATCCTATTCACAGAGTATTTATGGGAATACCAAATGCTTAACGGTTAAATTATGTTCTACAGAATGCTTTCTAGCTTGCTTTCTTCTTGTGGATATGGGTGAGCACTATGTTCATTCAATGAAGGATAAATTCTTGTTGATAGAATCATAGGATTTACTATGGTAACGATGAGAAAAGTTGCAGTATCACCTACCCAACTATCAAAGCACATTTAAAAGAAAAAAATAATATTAAAGAATGTTTCGGGAGAATAATGTAACGGCCAAAACACTCAAAGGGCCATGATATGATTGTTGAGCATCATATTATTCTCTATTTCATCATGATTGTATTCATGCCATGCATTACACTACAAACCAACCAACAATATTACAGAGGTAACATATTGAAGGGCAAAATGTATCTACCAATTTTGAGGGAAATGAGTTGTGTCAATGAGTAAGAAGATGCAAGTGCTATCCGACGTTATGCACACCATTTCCAACATCCAACATGATGGTCTTCTATCTCTTCTCAGATGGCATATTGAATTCCTATTCCTCTATTCGGTTCTAATAAATTGGTTTCCATTATAATATACCATAACTCTTCGAAGTGATACTTGCCCACTAAAACCTCAAATGCCAAAGTATGGAGCCTCGACCTTTCACACCATAGTAACTTTGGCTTCCGCTTTACTCTCATCAATGGATTTTTTCTTTGCTTTATTTTTACAATAGATTTTACTTATCTCTCTACTTATCCTGGGTGATTTTAATTGTATATCTGCTTAAATCTTGGGTGTATGTAAGTGCAGTTGTGATATTGACTTGGAATGAAAATCACCGAGAAAGAGGCAGAGGAGCCATACTACATATACATCTATTAAGGGATATGTATTGGAGGGTTATGTGGTTATAAATATTATTATATTATTATATGTAGTAAATAAAAGTGTACATGTAACAGTGTTTTCCGTGTTTAAATTTTTTTGGAAGCTATGATTCATACTATTTTAGTATAACAAAATATAAATAATAATAAAAACAAGTCTCAGTTTATGGAATATTTTGGTGTTTGAAATCGATTCACAAGAGTTCCATCCATATAGACATTACCTCGCTATAAACTTAAATTTACTGCGCTGTCCCAAAAAGAAAAAATTTAAAATTACAAACCTGGTACAAATCTTGAAAGCCCAAAATTTGGTACTTTGACATGCTTGAAGATTTTACATCTCTGTGGAAAATAGGTGGTTCATGGCAATGATGAAATGCTAAGGCCTTAGCAGTCTCTATAAAAATTAAAAATTCTGAGACGGGTATCCCAATTTGGACCAAAAAAAACTTCCCATTTTTAGCAAGCTATGGAATGACTTCAACTAAAATGAGACAATACTGAATACTATTGTAGGTATTGAGGAGGATTAGAATGTTGTCCTTGTTAGTAAGATGAATAAGGGCAACAAGAAAAGAGGAACTAAGAAGGTTTACAAAGGGTTATCTACAGTCCTCGATTGAGGGTTTTTCTGTAATCTTTTTGCTTCTCAATGTGTATGGTAAATCTTCAACACTCTATCTCTGCATCCAATGACTTCAATCTACATATTCTTAAAAGGAGTTCCTGCTAATGTTTAAGCTAACATCCTCTTTTTGCTTGGATTTATTTCTGTGAGCAAGGTGGTATTCATTCTTTTGTCTCTTTTTAGTTCCCTTAGGTGTAAGTGCACAAAAATCTTGGACTTATATGACACTAAATTATTGATAATGGGAGATAATAATCATGACAATTTTTTCGATTGAATTCTTTGGCTTTTATGTCATTTTATCTCCAAAATATACAGATAATTTTGTTGGTTGGAACAAAGCTACAAGTTATAATAATAGAGTTGGCCTTAAAAATTCAAGGGAGGCATGTTGTAGTTAAAGGAACCCCAACTGTGTAGCCAACAAATAAACTGTTTTGGTTCAATCGCCCTCAACTTATCTTTTTCTTGATCCATTTCACTCTTTTCCAGGCATAAAAAATGATTTGCATTCTAAATTTCAATTAACAAATTGTATTTCTAAATCCTATTCACTGAGTATTTATGGGAATACCAATTTCTTAATGGTTAACTTATGTTCTGCAAGATGCTTTCCAACTTGCTTTCTTCATGTGGATATGGGTGAGCACTATGTTCATCCAATGAAGGATAAATTCTTGTTTAAAGAATCATAGGATTTACTATGGTAACAATGATAAAAGTTGCAGACTCACGTACCCAACTATCAAAGCACATTTAAAAGAAAAAATAATATTAAAGAATGTTTCCGGAGAATAATGTAGCTACCAAAACACTCAAAAGGCCATCATATGATCGTTGAGCATCATATTATTCTCTGTTTCATCATACTCATATTCATGCCATGCATTACACTACAAACCAACTAGCAATATTACAGAGCTAACATATTGAAGGGCAAAATGTATTTGGAGGGAAACGAGTTGTGTCAATGAGTAAGAAGATGCAAGTGCTATCCAACGTTATGCACACCATTTCTAACATCCAACATGATGGTCTCCTATCTCTTCTGAGATGGCATATCTAATTTCTAGATGGCATATCTAATTTCTATTCCTCTGTTCACTTCTAATAAATTGGTTTCCATTATAATATATCGCAACTCTTCGAAGTGATACTTTCCCACTGAAACTTCAAATGCCGAAAGTATGGAGCCTCAACGTTTCACACCATAGTAAAAGCCAAAAAAGAAATAAAGGGAGTATTCCATGCAAGAAGGAAGACTATATACATAAAAAAATATTTTTTCCCATATATTATGAAGCCTAGCAAAATATAAGTATAATTAAATAAATTAAATAGTTAATTAATGTGGATAGTCTTAGAATGAAATTATATCTTCTTACAATAAAATAAATTTCATTTTATTTTATTTTACATTTTTTTTAATTCATGATTCCTTCTCACTCTAATTTTAACTTTTTTCTTATTTTTCTAATCTTACTTTTGAATTATTAACTTTTCTCCTATTTTTTAATCTTACTTAAAATTATTATTGTTTTAAACATCAATAATTATGAGAAATATATGTATTTGAAATAAAATAATAAAGAAAAAATAATTAACTATTAAAGTTTAATTTAAACTTTTGATATATAAAAAATAAAATATCATCTATTCGATCTCACCAATCCACATAATTTTATGGTGTTGGAAAAGAAGCTTCCGCCGAGCCAGTCGACAATCTTGCACAACGATGGGAGAAAAGATCGCCATGCTATTTGTAAATGATCAATATTGCATAATTCCCTTAAGCTGAGCAACTATTTCCTCTGACGCGGGGAACCTGAAGGCCAACTGCAACTGCATTTAGAGTGATACCAACATGTACCATTAGTTGATGCATAGCTATTTATATCAAAAAGCTCATTTTGTCTTGTATGTACAATCTTTAATATAATAATCGAAATTCAATTCGCAAATTACATTGAAAAGGGTATTTAACTAACCTCCAAAACCACCAACTCAAAATAAGGTTAATGGCAAACCTTTACCAGTTAAATAAATTTGCATCTTATTGATGAATTGTTTGAATATTTTTCTTCATTTCCACGACACCACCATCAGGGAGTTTACCCAAATAAACCGAACCATATCCTACATCTCCAACTTGATTCTGCTCGTGGAAATCATTGTCTCTAAAACCACTAACAATAGAACTTTGGCAAAAACCAAGAGTCTTCCCCTCTGCACACAGTTATAGCAACAAATAAAATAGTTACTGTAAACAAAGTTGCTCCAACGGATTCACTGTGAGTTGTTAAAATCAGTTAGTAATTAATAACCAAAACCAAATAATACTGTCAGGTGTAATTAAATCAAATCAACGAATTTGGATAATCCATAAACCAAACAATACCCACCAGGTGCAATTAAATCAACGAGTCAAGTGTAATTAAATCAATGGAGCTGGATAATCCAATTGTCTAACGATGAATCAAACAACAAAAAATGATGACAAGTGTGCACTGAGGGGAACTGGTTTCAGAGGGAAATGCCTTAGGGCTTAAATATGAACGATCAGTACTATCATATATATATGATTAGTGGCTTCAGATTAATTCAGTAATTGGTCAGTTCAATCCTAAGTAAGAAGAGGAAGAGTGCAGAAGGTTTTGTCATAAAAATATTAGCTTTTTTGTCAGAAAAGAATGACTTTTCTGGATAATTTTGAAGAATGAAATTTTTAGAAATTTAGATGACATTGATAGAGAACGCCTTTCTCAGTGCATTTCTTTCTCTGGGTTTTGCACGCGGCACAGGAAGATCAGGGCGCTTGTTCCTGCTTGCAAGCTGTATCGATAATATGAAAAACTGTTATAAAAACACATAAAAAGACACACCCCAACCAATTTAATGCCAATCCCATTCAAGCAAGCATAAAGGAGTATATGGAAGGATACAAGTTGTTCATGGGGAAAGAGCTTTGGAGATAGATAAACACATTCAACATAACAAAGGTAACTTTTTGTTAAATTCCTCGGTACATTTCTTTCTTTGGATTTTGCACGCGAGCTATATCGATAATCTGAAAAACTATTATAAAACACACACAAAAATACACACCCGAACCAATTTAATGTCAATCCCATTAAAACGACTAAGCAGAACTTGCTGAATTGACTGTTGTTTATGATAACAAAAGAAATGAGGAAAATCCAGTAATGGTGGGATCGGGGTATAACTCTGAAGGACTTGAGTTAGTTTCTGAGCAGAGTCAACAAAATCGACAGCCTAGAATCAGTCCTTGAATTATTAGAATACCAATTAATAAGAAAACATTACTATTCAATATGTGTTCCATATCAGTAAAATAATAATATAAATAATTACGATCCATATATAGAAAGCAGAATTTTAAGTTCGATAGGTTAATCTTAAATAAACTATGTTAATTTTAAAATAAATTGTACAACAAAATAAAATAAGAAAAATATAGTTAACCTAACTAAAATGAGACTGTTACAACAAAAGGAAGAATCTCTTAGTATCGACCCCGCCGTCACTTGCTAGTTAATATTGTTTAATGGTAAAAGCATACAGTCACTTATAAACTGGAGTTGAGTAGTATCAAAAGATTTAAAGTAATAACATCATGATAAAGATTGCTATATATTGTTACACAGAGCTAGAGTTAAATTGTAGAGACCAAACAATTGGGAACAATTGACACTCGATGAAGTGTGATATGTAGTGTTTATTCTGAAAAATAAAATGGAAATTTAACTAACAAGAATGCCTCTTTTAATCAAAGGCAATAACATTTTTTTATCTCTACTACAGCTAACCATTCAGCACTGAACCCGGAGGAATAATTAACCCTGACAAATTGTTATTCAACCCATGGTTTTATTGGTAGCCATGAAATTTCTGTATTTAAGAAAAAAAAAAGTAGTATTGATTATTCTTATTCCTCAATATAGCAGATTTGTAATCGAGATTTCCAAGTAAAACAATATACCTAAGTTTACATCAGGGGCTGAGAAAATACAACTGATTATAACTATCTAGATTTCTTCTCTAGAAATGCAAAAGCCCCGGAAAGTAAGTTCACAAATTCATATATCAACTTTGGACAAACAATAAAATTGCTGAATGATTCTCTATAGAAAACGAACAGAAATTCTATATACGAATATATAATGAATTCCCGACAGAGCAGAAGGCGTAGACCACTTAATAAAAATATTACATATAAATACACAGTCTGTTCAATAGCCGACTATAATAACCCTAATCAGTTGAAGACAAGTTATCAATTTCTCGACAAAAAGGGAAAAGTAGCTTTAAAATCTATAAGAAAACTACCTTCGGCACCTGGATAAGAAAAAAAAATGAGACAATTGGCAGAGAAGAACCTGGTTTGAAATCTTTAAATTTCATGTGGCCCGTGGAAGGATGAACCTCAACTGCAAAAAAAGAGCAATAGTTACGGTTAGCCCAAACAATATAATGTAAAATAATGTGTAATAGTCCTCAGAACTTCGCCCACCCAAAGTCTCATCGAACCTCAGGGAGGTGCTCACCGCGTTTCCGACGACTGTAAATTTAATATAACATACAAATGAGAGAGCGCAGGAGGATTCGGAGTGCAGCGCATGCTTGCCAGATGCCAGATGCGATGCGCAGCCAGATGCCAGATGCGATGCGCGGAGATAATGAATCGAAGATGCGCGGGGATAATGAATCGAACACTTCGAATCAAACGGTGAATATTA
>APFE030010387.1:10006-20376 GCA_000404065.3 Pinus taeda
AAATTAGTCAGGAGTGGAATCAATAAAACCCTGTAAATTTTATTGGCGAGCAACAGTGAAATGATGGTGGATTTACCTGATGGAATGAGCGGTAATCAGGATAGAACGCTGGGAAATCCGCATAGCCTCCCGACACAAAAGAACAGGTTCAAGTTCTAACATCAAAACCCGAGGTAAACACCTGAGAATCAAACGCCATAGTCCGGATGCCGCATAGCAGAGCTCTCAGGAAGCGACCTACCTTCTGTCAAATGAATTTCATAAACCCTAGAATGCTGCTTGTAAAGTGGGCACGCGAAACATCCACCGTTCGATGGAAGGATTCAGTCTCCATCGTTAAAACAACCATAATCCCGAGGAGGACGAGTACTTATCTGCTGTAATTAAGGTCATTACCTACTCTCGAGCTCAACATCCAGATCAAGGGTAGATAGTATCAAGGCAGGTCCACCTGTCCATCCCTCATGCAACCCGCATTTAGGAGGTAGGATCCGCTAAGGGATGCTGTCAGTATAAATCGTATTGAATACAATTATGTCAAGCGCCAAGGATGGTGAGTAATTTAATGTTATATATATGAAACTCGCCTTGGGTAAGGGGTTGAATGGTGTAACAAATAGTAAACATATGAAAGTATGCCGTGGGCGGTGGGTTCAACCCTCGTACCCATATTTAAAACTGTGTACAATGAAATATTTTTTTTTTTACCCAGCATTATGTTATTCTTTTTGGATTAAAGGGGTTGTGACACTACCCTAACATTTTTTCTTCACTTTGTTGGGTGAATTTAAGCTAGCAGACCCTTTCTTTCCTTTTTCTTTTGAAAAGTAAACTATCTAATTCTAACCTTATATCTTCTAATGACTCAAATTAATCTTATGAGCACATTTTATTTCTCTACCTAACTACTGTTCTGCCAAGATTAAATTGTTTGGCTAGATCTTTATTCTCTAACTATAAGCATGAAATTCAAAGCTTGAAATAGTCAAGATTAAATAATTTGACTATCATGGGTTGTGGCATTTATGACAAGTTGCACACAACCATTATTTTAGACATTAAAGTAAAGAGTAATGGCACTTGGACTTGCACACTTTCATGATCTGTTTTTGTTTGGTGTTCATATTTTTTCACTCTTTTTATCTTTTCTTATTCTTTTAGTCCTTCGATATTTGTTTTAGGACATACCCTATTTACATTTAAAAATTTTTTAATATGGAAAAAATTTGCAGAAAGCAAAGATATGTACAATATTACAAGACTAACCATATCCAATTCAATGTTATGAATCTTATTATTATAGGACCCTAACAGTGGCTCCACGTGGGGATGGCATTTCCTGGTGAAATGTCTGGAACTGTAAAGATCAATAGCCTTTGAATTCTGAATGAAGTTACATTGTGAACTATCCTTCTATCATTTTTCTTTATTGATACTTATGACGGTGAATTATTTCAAAGCACAAGGCCTTCTCTCTAGGCTTCAACTTCAAAAAATTACCATCCAATCCAATCTACAATCTGCAATGTTATGTACAATGATGAAAATTAAAGTGAATTATTGTTAATCAGTGGAAAAGTAATGCTTTAACATCTACCATTGACAGGTCCTCCTGGTAGATCTGATCCATCTATCTCTCTCAAGGAAAAAACATTGTTACCCATGTAAGCATAAATGACACAAGGCCCTTGCCATAAGTTAAATTTTCCGTGGTTGCCTTTGTCTTCTCTCCTTGAATCCCACTTAAGAAACTTTTCCCCTATGTAGAAATCATCAGCTTTGGCCTTTTTATCAAATATCTTCTTGATTTTGTCTTGGATTACCTGTGATTTTACATATACTTCTTCTCTGGTCTGCTGCAAGTGTATGGTCTGATTTAACCTTCTTTGGATATCATTTGGTTCCACTTGTAATTCTTAGATGATATTCGTCATTGGTACTCCCAAAGAGGATGGAAAAGCAACATCCATCCCATATACTAACTGATAGGGAGATGTACTAAATGATTTCTTAGTAGTTAGTCTGTCTACCCATAAGGCATTTACTAAATTTTTGTTCCATGTCTTTTTTTTTGTCTTCCAGTAATTTCTTAATGATATTTGCCAGGTTTTTATTAGAGGATTCAGTTAGTCCATTACCTTGAGGGTAATAGGCAGTGAATTGGCTAAGGGTGATGTGGTATATGTTACAAAAGTCTACCAATTTCTTGGATTTAAAGGCAGTTGCATTATTAGTAATGAGATTTTGAGGGCATCCGAAGCTTAATAGGCTATATTTTATAGAAATTAGATTATGGCAGTGTTTGTGCCTTGTCTAGGAGGGATGGAAATAATATGTGGCCTTTAGAATCAATTTATGCTGAGCTGAGGAGGTTGGGTGTATTTCTCCAATGAAGTCTAGCCCCCATTGTTGAAATGGAATTTCAATGGAAATTGGTTTAAGAGGCAAGGGTAAAAGTTTCTCTTTGCCTCAAATATCTGGCATTTATGACAAGAAGTCATATGTTTCTTAACATCTGTAAATAAAGTGGGCTAGTAGAAACTAGCCATCAGGATTTTGTCAGCGGTACTCTTCTAGTACAAGTGTCCTCCACAGTCCCATGCATGAAACTCTTGCATAGTTTGATCAGCTTCATATTTCAATAAACAATTCAAAATAAGACCACTATTGTCTTTCCAAAATAATGCATTATCTATAATACAATACTTTAATCACTTCATTTTTAAAAATCTAGCTTTAGTTCTTGTTAGACCAGGAGGAGCTTGTATATTTTTTAATACAAATATGATATCTACATATCGTGGTGAATCAGTAAAAGGTTCACTGATCGATGGAGTCGTCATCTCTTCTTGATTATCAAGGGCACTAATGAAGTTTATATCTAGGGCCTGATAGTTCGATTCAACCATGAGTTTGGCTAAACCTTGGCTTTAGATAAGCTTAGTGGGTGTTATATCTATGTCATATTCCAATATAGTGGCAATCCATTTGCCTCTCTTTCCTTTAGGCCCATCTTATGTCAAAATGCACTTAACTGCATAGTTTGGAACATAAGCAATGATGTGAGAATAAAGAATATAAACTCTAAAATCTTTGATAGCTTTTACTAAATCTAATGCTTGTTTTTCCATGATATTTTATTTAAGTGTGGTATCTCTTAAGGATTTACCAAAAAATGCAATTGGTTGTTGATATCCTTGGTCTTTCTTTTGCAGCAAGACTACTACAATGGTGTGTTCTGAAGCAAAAGAAAAAAAATATAAAATCTTTCTAAAAATCAGGGCTTACAAGGACTGGAGTCTCGGTTAGGGCTTATTTGATGGCTTCAAAGGATTTTTTGGCTTCTAGTGTCTATTTAAGAGTTGAGTCCTTTCTCAACATTTTATTTAATTCCGTAATTAATTTTGCTAAATTCGAAATGAATATCCTATGAAAATTAATCTTACCTAGAAATGATTGTAACTCTCTAATGTTTCTAGGATGCGAAATGGTCAAAATGGCCTCTATTCTAGTAACATATATCCTAATTCCATCTTTAGATATGATGTGTCCTAGCAACTTTCCTTCATCTAGACCAAAGAGTGTCTTTTTGGGATTTAAAGAAATCCCAAATTTCCTGCATTTGATGAATACTCTTTTCAGGTGATCTAGGTGTTCATTGTTAGTTTCGAAAAATACAATAATGTCATCTTGGTATACTTCTAAGAAGTCATGGATCTCCTTGGAAAAATCTATATCCATAGCTCTTTTAAATGTGGCTCTTGCGTTCATTAATCCAAAAGGCATCTTTAAATACATGAACATACCCCAAGGAGTAGTAAATGCAGTTTTGGCTTGGTCCTCTGGTTGAACCACAATTTGGTTGTATTTAGAGAATCCATCAAGTAAAGAGATTCTGGATGAACCCACTACCCTCTAAAGGATATGATCCATCTTTGGTAGTGGATAGTTTTATTTTAATGAGACTTTGTTTAGATTTCTGAAATCCAAACAAAGTCTGATTTCTCCAGTCTTTTTCTAGTAGTAACTAAGTTTGAAGTCCAATCTGAGTATCTAATGGGAGCTATAATTTGGGCTTCAAACATTCTTTTAACTTCTTTCTCAATGGATGGCATAAGAATTGGGTTTATTCTCCTAAGTTTCTATTTTAAAGGTTTATGACCCTCTTTGAGAGGTATTTTGTGTTGGATCATGCTAGTGTCATAAGACTTCAAGTCTTCATAACTCCAGGCAAAAACATCTTAGAACTAGTTAAACAAGTTTATATATTTTACATTTTCCTCTGGAGGTAAGGCTTTTTATATCTTAATGATTTTTGGTTGATCCTTAGTTCCTACATTACACTCTTCTATGTCTACTCTTAGGGGTTCCATTTTCAACTTTCTAGCTACATCGTTTGAGACAAACAAGTACTCTAATGGGACTAATCCCTTAGGCAAAAAAATGTTTTTAAGATTAAAAATATCAGGATCATCATTGGTTATTTCGTTTATTTCTATGTTTTCTAGGTTATCTACTTTTACTTGATTGAATTTTGTAGGTTTACCTATTTATAAAATATTCACATCTATGTCACTATCTATGTTATTTTCTATTGTATAGTGTGTATCTATTTTACAATTATGAAAAACCCCTTTTACATTCATGAAATCATAAATCTCGGTATCCTGGGAGAAAATCAACCAGTACTTTAAATTGTCTAGTATGACATGTCTGTGTCTCACTGCTATTGTGTACTAGTGGTTGGGTTGAAAGGGAAATTTACAGGTACTAGAAAAAGTGGCAAGACTGTCAACCTGCATATTTTGTTTTCTAGGAATGATAGTAAAGTTTGTTTTTTGGGATGTCTTTAATTAAATCTAAGACAATCTCCCTATATTGACTAAGTCTAGGATTGTTTACAGAGTATTCACCATTAATCTGTTTAATAATCAGTTCTGAGTCTCCAAGTATGGAAACTCTTTTGGCTCCAAGTCTTCTAACGATTTGTGACCCTAAGATTAGGGCTTCATATTTGGCCATGTTATTGGTACACTTGAAGTTTAATTTGAATTCATGTCCCTCAAAATTATTATTATCCATATTATGGATCCATACTCTTGCACCAACCCCTAACCTATTCACGAATCCATCAAAGTCTGGATGCCATAGGGACTCATGAAATATGTTCTCACTATCAACAGGTTTTCCATTTTATTCTATAGCTATGATTTGATTATTGTCATGTTCTGAGTTATACAATATAAAAGAGTCTGTATCAGAATGCATGGAGTATATGACAAAGTTTTGTGGTTTTTCAACACTATTTACCATGTATTTCATCAATGTCTCTCTATACAATTTCCTTTGTTGGCCAAAAACAGATATAGTGGCATAAGACATATCTAACTGCAAGGATCCTTCCAATTTTTCTCCCCCATGAGTGAGATAACAATATTCCATATTTATGAGGGATGTCGCAGCTACTATGTCCATTACAATACTTTTAGCTAGGCACTGGACTAGAGTTACACATAAATCCTTGATCAAACCAAGGCATTTAACCTGGCTAGAGTCAAAGGAAAACAAATCCTTATATGGTCTGGTGATGTCTAAGTTCAGTCTCTCCATGATGGATTTTAGCATCAAATTATGGGATGCCCCTGAGTCTAACATAGCATTATGAAATATCTTGTCATGAATGTTTAGGCTAATGTAGAAAGGAGGGACTTATCCTTGTCAATGAGTACCATTGGCCTCAGGGCCAAACAATAATTAAGGCTAATGATCATTCAAATTAACAATATCTTCTCCCTCACTTATGTTTAAATTTTCAGTTATTTGTGACCTATAGGAATAATTCTTTACTAATTTGGCCAAAGGAACTGATATATTTAATTTTTCTATTTCGGTTTTGATGTTGAAAGGGAGCTGAGCTTTGTTTGTTTGAACAATATCTTCGTTGACATATGTAGTTTGTGTGTTTTTATCATGTTTATCAACACTAGGCAATTCAATCCAAGTTTCAGTTGTTTTTCTTTGATTTCCCTTATTAGGATTGGTTTCACTAAGTTTCAGTCTGAATTTCAATGTCAGTGGAGATTATATCTACAATTTTTAAGGTAGAATTATCCAGTGTTCCCTTAGGGAGGATTTGTAACACTTTGGTAATATGAGCTTCTGTTGTTTTTTCATTGTGGGTCTAGATTGATCTTTTATTGGTAGGTTCATTATTCTTTTTACCCCTTAAGTTATATTGTTTGTGTACCTCATATATAGTTGACTCATAACCTTGTTTAAAGTCAAAGGACTCACCGTATTCTAACTATAATTGTTGCAACATGTACAAATCCTGTTCTTCTTAGGTAAGAAAAATAGTATCTTGATCTTTTATTTCTAGTAAGTTTATTAGGGTTTCATCCTCTGCTTCGTGGCTCTGTGAACCCTCAGCATAGTTCTCTTGGAAGGGAGGCCTAATGTGCTGATCTAGAATAGCATTCTTTCCAGTGTTTTGGTTCTTTCTAAAGTTAGGGTTTCTTATTGGGGGTGATTGTTGATTCTCCCATTGATTTTTACTGTCCATATTATCTATTCTATTCATTATTCTCCCAATGCTTTTAACTAAATTATCTACTTTTCCATAGAAAGTGGAAGTTTCCTCTTTAAATACTACTCCCTTTTCATTTTTCATTCTAGCTTTCTTAGCTAATAGGTTGGCCTCTACACTAACAACATTGCTTTGCATTTGTTCCAATGTTACAAGGTTTATTTCCCTTGATTGGTATGACATGTCGGTGTCAAAACCATTTGGGAATTTAATCAATGTTAGGTCAACTGGAGGCTTAATATTGGGTGGGATTGCATTGTAGATGCTATTGAACCTAGTGCAATAATCCTCCACTGACTCATTAGTAATGTTTTCGTATTCAAAAAGTATTTGTCGGGGGTTTTTCTTTCTCTCCCATCTATCAATGAATAATCTATGAAAATTAGCTAATTCTACAATATGATTTGTAAAAGGCTTTAAACCATTTCTTAACATCCCCAGTTAAAGTTTGGGCAAACAACCTCATCTCAAAATCTGCTTCATCTATCTCATGCAACTCGAAAAATTTAGTCATCTTGTTCACGTGCTACTAAGCAGTGTACTGAACAGTAGCATTGAACAAAAAGATTTTTCTCTAATATTGGGACATGGCATTGAGTTGTGCTGGTAAAACTAGAGGAGCATATCGGTTTGCCACAGTTGAGGTTCGGGTTCAACTAGGGGTAAAGAAGTGGTGCTTGAGGAAGGGCTTCAACTGGATGGAGACGAACTATATGATGATGAGGATGGTTGATGAATAACTGGTTTGGGGGATTGGATTATGGTGGATATTATAGGTGACGTGTTGGTGAACAAAGATGTATTTACAGTGAGTGACGATTGTGTAAAAATTATAGAGGTTGTTGCAGTAAGGGAAGCTAGTTCAATAGAATGTTGAAGGTAAGCATCATATATATTGCTTATTAATGTAGAGGTTAAAGCTTTTAACTTATCAAAAGTCTCTAAGACAAATTTATCTAAATCTGGATGGATAACTCTTTTTGATTCAATGTGTTGAGTAAAATTAGGGTCTAACACTATTTCATGGATTGCATTCTCACATTTAGTTCTAAATAATGAGAGGTCAAATGACAAACCAAAAGGAATTTCCTATAAAGTTTGAAAGTCCTCAGGGAGTGAATTGGCTTTGACTAACTGGCCACTGCTAGCCTGGGTTTCTACCTTTTTCGGTTATCTTAAAATTTTGTCTGGGTCATCAACTATAGTTGCAGCATTTGGATTCAAATTGGCCATGGTATAGTCAATATTCTTGGGAGCCAGAATTGTAACTTTTAAAACTATTTTTTATGTACTTTTTCAAAGTTAATTTTCAAAAAATGACCTTAATGGGCTTAAGATTAAATTTAAGGTTTCCTTAAAGTTTTAGGAGACTAAGGATTGAAGTCCCCAGTATGGTTGCCAATGATGTTATCACTTCAAAATTTCCTTTGAAAGTTGAAGAAAGTAATAATAGAGGTAACCACAAACCACTTTTTGAGATCAAGACCTAACCTTCCTAATCTCAGAGAGGGCTCTCTCTAAATGATTTAACTTTGTTTTGTTTGATTGATTTTTAGGCTTGTCATGGTTGCACTTAGGTTTTGGTTTGAATTGTGGTGGTGAGATCACTTTCTTAGATGAACAAAGGTTTTCTTTTACCATTGGGCTATGGAGTCAAAAGTCAGACAAACAGGACTCGATCAGGCTTTTAGAAGACAATGTCTATAGGGAAAGATAGGTGATTTTTTTTCAGATCCAAAAGGTTGGATGGTGAAGTGGCTTCTAATCAGATCCAGGGAGCTACTAAAGGTTACCTAGGCCGGATTATGGAAGGAATGAATGAGGCCAACTAGGATGGGAGAGCAATTAAGGTTTCTCAAATCCGAGTATCAGAGAAAAACATATAAATGACCAACTGTGGAAAACAAAGTGTTCTTAAACAAATTTTGAGTTATATATCCAGTTAATACATTCAAATTTTGAAAAACATTTAAGTTTATGAAAACATAAGAAGGTAAGAAAATCACATAAAGGAGATACTTCACTGCAAATAGCTCATCTCATGAATCCTGTAGTTCAATGCTTTTATTACTTTCTCCAGTCTGTTGACTTGAAATTGGTACATTCACCCTTAGGTTCAAGATCAAAATCACTCTACAAATGTATAATAATCCATAGTCAATACTTTGAACTATGAAGTATTTATACAAATGGAATTTATAAAATAGCTCAAATTGTTTTGAGAACTAATCTAGGAAAAATAAATATCTTCGTGCAAGAAGATAGAGACAACTATTGAACTATTGCTTGCCGTTCCTGTTATTTAGGTTCTGTTGGCTTTAATCTTTGATATTTTACCCTTTAAGCTGCTTGGTTGTATGGTCTTAACGTTGGATGTTCTATTTTACTTTTGACCTTTGATCTGATACACTTTGACTCTACTCACTTGTCAATATCCTTTTACTTTTTACTATATACTTATATTTTTACTGTGTATTTACTACAATAAATCATTTAGTTTTTCCCATGTCTCCTCATCTAGTAATTCGATATTAAGCATTTTTTTGTATATTTCTTCTGCCTCTGTGTATTTCACAAAATTATGCTTACTGACAAAAAGGTGTTTTACCACATGTTGGAGGTAAAACAAGTTTTCAAAAGTTTGATAAAATAATTTTCTTGTTGGTATGCTAGTCATGGATGAAGTGTTTACCTGATCTCTAGCCACTTCCTTGATCTTCTTATTGTAATCCTCACGTGTCATTAACTTATCATTTATAACTAAGGGATTAGGTAATCCCTTTTGCCTCAAAAGTTTGATCTTAACCGTGAACCTATCAATGGCTAGTTGCATGGTTTGGCACTTATCCTCCAAGTTCAACATCAAATTCCTCTTTGTGAGGACTCTTTCAACTTCCAAAATTTTACCTCTCCTGTCAGGTATTTCTAGTTCTTGCAGCTCATACTTGTTCATACAATTGAGGAAGTGAATGATCTTTGTTTCTTTCTCTAGCATGTCTCCAAGTTTTTATTTGACTCTCTAAATGGCTTCTATAGCCTGCTTTATTAAATCAATCTGTTCAAAAATGACTTGGATGGTTGGCCAAATATCATTGACAAAGTTAATGATATTGGCCCACAGTTGCTCCTTAGCCTTACTTAGAGGTTCACTGAGTGTCAGTTCCTTTTCTAGGCTTTTTATTCTTTCTATCATCCTTGTGGCCTTTTGTTGTTCTTCTTTGTCCATGATTTGGGCCAATTTGAAATCTATCTCTAGGCTGGTGACTTTCTCCTTCAGTCTATTCATCTCAGTGGTCTAAATGGAAATTTCTTCCATTGCTTTGACCATCCTATTTGCTTCATCACCGATTGAGCCTGTTGCTGATGTAGTTGGTGCAGATGCTGGTAGGGTTGTGGCCATTTGATCAGTGGGAGCTAAGGATGCTTCCAAAGTAGAAGGTACAACAATGGTAACTATTGGAATGACAGTTGTAGGAGCATCATTAAGGCTAGCTTGTTTGAGTTGCATCAAGATATCTAGTTCTTTCTCCATATCCTTCAACTGATCATTCAGTTGCAGCACTAGGTCCATCATCTCTTCATGATATCTCTGACTTTCCAAGGCCCCCTTTGCCTGTGGCTGATGTGAATGAGGCAACTTAAGCTATTTCTTGAGGGCTATTATGTCCTCATTATTCTTCTTGATTAATTTCTCTGTGGCTTTAATATCACGTGAACACATATTTCATTAAAATTGGAAAAACATTATTACAAGCACTTCACTAGAATTGATTATTTTGGTTAT
>APFE030010387.1:36306-83595 GCA_000404065.3 Pinus taeda
TTCACTGGGTGGCTGCAAAACACATTTTGCGGTACTTGCAGGGGACAGTGGATTATGGTCTGGACTACAGGCAAGGAGATGGAGTGAGATTGGTAGGATACACTGATTTTGATTGGGTAGGTTGTGCTTCTGATAGGAAGAGCATTTCAGGGTGCTGTTTTGGGTTGGGTTCAGCAGTAGTATCATGGTTCAGCCGGAAGCAGCAGTTAGTAGCACTGAGTTCAGCAGAAACAGAGTATATGGCAGCCAGTCTAGCTAGTTGTGAGGCCATCTGGCTTCGCAAGATGTTGTTTGGCTTATTTGGTCAGCCGTTGAGACCTTCAGTGATCTACTGTGATAATCAGAGTTGCATTAAACTCACTGAGAATCCAGTATTTCATGACAGGTCAAAGCATATCGGGATCAGATATCATTTCATCAGAGACTATGTTCAGAAGGGAGCTGTGAAGCTTGAGTATATTTCCACTGATGAGCAGGTAGCAGACATTCTTACCAAAGCCTTACCACGGGGCAAGCATGTTTACTTCAGAGACAAGATGGGTGTGGTGAGGAACACCTTCCTCGGTAAGAGGGAGTGTTGAAATTTGGTACCGGAGGACAGGTGGTTCCCTTAGGCTTTGATCTTTGGCCTAGGGAAAAGTGTCCAAAAGATTTTAATTTTTCTCCTAAAGTGACTTTATAATTTTTATAAAGTTAAAATCTAATTTAAAAGTGACTTTAAGTGATAAAGTTACTAAGTCTAATTTTAAAGTGACTTTTATAAAGTCAATGAAAAATTAGAAAGGAAAAGTGACTTTGGAAATAAATGACTAAGTGGGTCTTTATTAAAGTGGGTGAATTAAAAAATAGAAAGTGAGATTTAAATGTGCATTTAATCTCAGCCATTGATCTAAATCTATTTCAGCCATTGGATTTAAAGATCACCCAAAAGTCACTTGGATCACCCAAAAGTCACTTGGAGTTATATTAAAGGAGGAAAAGATCATTCATTCTTTCATGAGCAGATTGGGAGAAGGAGAGCAAGAGATCAAGGGAGATTTCTGGACAAGAAGGAGAAAGAGGCAGCAGTTTGGCACACATACCAGGCAGCTCTTCAGCAAAATCAGAACAGCAGAAAGACAAGCAGAACAGCAGCAAGAACAAGCAAAAAAAGCTGATTTTTTGCTGAAAACTGAGAAGTTTCCAGGTGGTCCGTTGGGCTGAAAACGAATAAGTTTGCTTGCTGAAAAAATTATTTTGCTGTAATTTTTTGCTGAAATTTTCTTGCTGTAAAAATACATTTTTCAGAAATAAAGAAGAGCTCTCAAACTGGTTTTCCCAAGAGTTGTAGGGGGTTTTTCCAGGGTCACGTTGACCAAAAATATCAGTGTTTTAATGTGTTTTAATGGCTGTTTATTACTGCTGATTTTTATTTCTGCAATTTCCAGCATTCTGTAAATTTTTCAGAATTTGTGTTTTCAGCAAATTTATTTTTTCCAGCCTGTTGAATGTATGTTTATGGGAAAGGACATTTAACTACATGGGAGAAATAAGGAGAAACTGAAAACCGGGGTGGGAAAACAGAAATTTTAACACTCTACGATTGGTGGAGTCACTTTTTACATGGAAAAATTCTCTAGAAATTCTTAGTTCAATTCAGGATTGTTGGAATAACAACCATTAATTTTTGATATACTTCATTCTCATTACTTGTAACATGAATGCTTTCATAACATGCAAGCATCGCAAATTTCTTTTCTTATTCTAAGAAGTATTTAGATAGAGATTCATTCATTAAACCTACCTACCGATGCAACATAATGCCCATAAGAACATCGATGGAAACATCAATTGGTTTGATCCCTTTATCTAAGTTTTGTAGTCTTTGACAAATAAAAATGTTTTATACTTAAATATATTTCCTCGGTGTCTATGCAATTCACATTTATATGATTTCTTTTAAGTAAGAAGTTTTTAAAATGATGCAATGAGACACAATTTAATAACCTAGATCTAGATTTACTTATATCTCGATGGATAGCAAAAAGGTTGCTTTCATGGTCAATCACACACTTTCCTGTAGCATTAGACTAATCACTAACATTTACCACATCAATAGGTCTAACTAAACTATATTGTTATTCATCAAAAAGATGCAAAATCTTCTTTAATCCTTTGATCCACTTTGCTCGTTTAATAATTCATAAATCTTAAGAAGATACTTCATACTGATTCTATTTTTGTGATATTGTAGATATCTACAACTTCCAAAGCAAGGAAATCGATGTTTACCCATGCACTATGTATATTGTTTGTCATCTATATCCATGATACACAATTTCATTATTACAATGAATAGCTGAGAGAATTATTTGGAAAAGAAAAAAAAATTCAAGAACACAACTCCAATTATTATTAGTATACTGTTATAGAGCTTAATATTTTCTTATAGAGCTAATAGAATTATTTGGAAAAAAAATAAAAAATAAAAATCTTTTAAGAACACCATTCTCATTATTTCTAGCATAAAAAGGTCGACTGGCAGAAGTTATATATGTGAATGGCTTCAAATTATTATTCTCCTTTCCTGCATCAGGTCACATTCCAACTCTTTAGAACATGTTGAAGCAACTACCACAGTTGAGTTACAAAGCACATCTTCCTCTACTCATTGCATCCCTGTAGAATTCTTAGTCAAATATGAAGAATAACTTGTAGGCTCATTTGTCAAATGCTCGTAATCAACTAGGAGAGTAGAAATGATCGTTATCCTAGGTATTTAGAAACTAGTCATATATTCAACTATATTTATAAGTTAGTGAGTCAGTTCTGTAGATGATAGCATTTGAAAAACAATTTATAATCATGTCACAACTCTTATATAAAGATATTAGTCTTTCAAATATTCCATGAAAAACCATTATTAATATAGTAAACTCCAAAAGGATTAAAGAGGCAAAAAAATGCCATGGTAAACTATATATTTGTACAAGTTTTGTCTTTAATACATCTATATAAGGTTATATCACTCATATAATTCTTATCACTTTTCCTTTTGGCTCTTTCAAGAAACTTTCTATGCATATTGTCATGAAATATTGTGTAATTATGAGGAACTGGGAAATTTTTCGGCTCATTGTATTGCACATTTTTTGAGCTGAATGGATGGATTACACAATTTCCAGGATTTGCGTTGTGTTTCCTTCCATGAATGCACAGTTTTTGAGCTCAAGGCAAAACTTCAAGTCTTAATTGCGCACTTCCAACAATTAAGGCTCACCTTCTCTCATGGATTGTGTAGTTTCTAGAGGCAAGCCTAGAACTGATGTGAGGACAAGTCAGAATGTTAGCCTATGAATTAAAAGATAAGATAAGTATGAAAATAATTGAACACAAGCATCGATCAAAAGAACAATTCTTGATCCATTTATGAATACTTGATGACAGTAGAAGACAAGCCCCTATGGGTAGAAGGAAGGCTCCAAAATCAAAACATAAGCAAAATTTTGGAGGGTCATTGTAGTCACGACAATAGGACAATGAAGGAATTGATGCTAACAAGGTCATTGTTGATTAATGGAGTAAGAATGCATCGTTGTATTTTCTAGAATAATCTTGATTTACTATGGCATCATAGATAGAAGCATGTGATAGTAGCATATTTAGAGTCTACTTGATTGAATTTTCTTGTAAGAATGATCTAGTCTTTCAAGAATGAAAATTTTGGGACCATTTTTGCATAATTTTCATCCATACATTATATATCATTATCTTAGATGTAGTAATTTTGCTAATATAGATCCTCAAAATCCTATAAGAACCATAATTTTGGAGGCTCTTGGAAAAACAATTATGACAAGGATTAGTATATATTCCATATTATATTGAAACAATACTCTTAAAAGGATGAAGGAATGCAGTTGATCAAGATGCAAACTCATTGTGGAATGCATATAGCTAGATGATTGTGTGAAAATTTAAGAGTGCTTAAAGTAACCTTTGATTCACATAATCCTGTCAGAAAAATGGTCATAAATTATGCATAGTGAATACTTCATTTGGTTATATGATTACCAAGAAGATGAATTTTACTTAGTATATAATTGATAGAATATTAATACTTTCTCCCTAGAATATATATATATATATATATATATATATATATATAAACAACATCTAATAATCTCCAAAAGAAAATGGTAACATGGTAATCAAATTCAATCCTTGCGCACTCTAATGTGTGAAGGACGATTCTAGTGGAGATGGACTATAAGGATGTTGATGATTTGTTAAGAAGGTCATTCTGATGAAGTAAGTCTAATGTTAATAATTTTTATTGGTTATCTCGTTAACATATTGTTTTTTCTATCTGGAAATATATTGCGGGAATACATGGTGATAGTTGAGGCAAGTTCAACATCTGATACCTATGAAATATGATGTTAAGATGTACTCATCTTGGGATTAAAAGGTAGTAGTGCGAGAAGATAATTTGAATGTCAAGTTTATCAAACAAAGATGAGATCACTTTCATGAGGAAGTTATGACCATCTTGAAGTTGAAAAGGCTCAGTAGAATGCCTTCATGGATGATGACAAGATGAAAGTGATGGCATGAACCCTATCACAAAGAATATGTCTCCATGATACCAAGTAATGAAGCAGGATTGATATGAAAAGATGTGGAGGAAATAGGTAGCCATGCAATTGAAAGAACTTGTAGCTGATAATATTATAGAGGGAAAGTTATAAGGCTTGTGGTGTTGACTTCTTGAATTGAAAGGAAGTTTGGAGTATCCTCTAGATCCAAGAGGGAGTGAAGGGCTCTTCTTAAATAGGAGCAATGATCTATTCCCCAATGAAAATAAATAGGGAATTGAAAGGAAGTTTGGAGTCTCCTATAGATTCAAGAGGGAGTGAAGGACTCTTCTTGAGTAGGAGCAAGGATCTATTCTCCAATCAAAAGGCATATGGGTACATCTCTGGTTGAGAGGGAGTGATGTTAGATATCACATGTGAATTATTTTCTTCATGTGTCAAGCACTTGATGAGGACTAATAGTCGTACGTCTAAGTGAAGGCCTTGGAGAGAGAATGATGGAGTTTGTGGGACAAGTGACCCACCTCCACCTCTTATTATTATTATCATCCAATTTTAATGTCATGGTTAAGCCAAAAACCAAATTGGTGATTAGACTCCACTAAGGCATATGCAATCTACCCCTATGGTCTTGAACCTATGACTTCTTAGGAGGAAATGCATGATCTTAACCATTAGGCCCACTCATTCTGGTAGAAAAGATGGTTCCAGAGCTACTTCAACTAGTATTATTTAGTAGGTCATGTGGCTGTTATAATTGCCCTTACTGTTGATGTGTACATTCAAAGTGATGTTAGTTGGGGTTCCAGATTCAACCTCTGTACTTCTTTCATGCTTATGTCCTCCATATTCTTCCTTATCAATGTGTAAAATTACCATCATGAAGTTCCATAGGGCAGCACTCTTAAAGGGTTTGCATCGGTTATCTTGGCCTATCGAACATTATCATAGCCTCGGTTAAGAAATGCATGCTATCACTGCTCCCTGAATATTTTCATCTTTACCATGACCAACAATCAATCCATGATAAGCCCTCCAATATGAACCAAGTACATGTATTATTCCAATTTGATTACTATATGATACTACATATTCACAGTTGAATCTCCTTTGCTATATTTGGATCCACTTTTATATACAATTAATTTTTAATAAATGGATTTTAATTTTATAAATAATTAAATTTAAATAAAGAAATCATTAATTTAAATAAATAAATAAATCGATCAATGTTTACACATACAGGTATAAATATACAGTTGTTTGTTGAAACTTGATGTCGTGGAGTATCCCACTTCTAGTATCACCCGGTTCATCCTTATTAAATCGAAAAATCTATAATTGTGGAAATTAATGGAGAAATATAGTATTTTATGTTATTTGGTTGTTTTTTTTGTACATGAGGATTGAGATCCTCTATTTAGGTCTAAGATCCTATTATTTAGGGAGTGGTTCAAATGAACCAACTAATGTATGATTTTATATATACAAGACTTTGAATGAATGCAGGGTGTTGAGTGCTTAGGCATTCTCCAAGTGGCTCACCTGGAGAGCCTTTTGATTTTATCTCATATTCTGTCTCTCCTAGATTTTAACATGATATTAGAGCATGGGATCAGAGGCATGTGTGTTGTTTGTTAAGTGAGGCCGAGTCCTTGAAAGTGGATTTCCCGATCTCTGGTGATAAGAGCGTTATCCCGTCATGCCCCTTAGTTCAAAATTCATAGTGCTAGTCACAAAACCTCGCTCTATATTTCTAGAAGAACTTATTGCCTAGGCCTGACTAGATCCTATTGCAAAAAGCATGGAATAAAGGTTGTTGCTCCAAGTGTTTGACGATGTCAATGGAAGAAATCTAGACAAAGGTTTATGACCTTAAGAGTAATCACATTTCGACAAAGGGGACATAACATAAAGCATGCTTCTCAGAGACTCCAAATCAAGAAATTCAGAGGTAGCTGCTTCCATTGTATTTACTTGTGGTAGATTCATGAGTAGAGGAAATAGGTAGCCATGCAACTGTAAATAACTTGTACCTGATAATCTTATAGAGGGAAAGTTATAAGGCTTGTGGTGTTGACTTCTTGGATTAAAAGGAAGTTTGGAGTCTCCTCTAGATTGAAGAGGGAGTGAAGGACTCTTCTTAAATAGGAGCAATGATCTATTCTCCAATGAAAAGGAATAGGGAATTTAAAGGAGGTTTGGAGTCTCCTCTATACTCATGAGGGAGTGAAGGACTCTTCTTGAGCAGGAGTAAGGATCTATTCCCCAATCAAAAGTAATAGGGATATATCTTTGGTTGAGAGGGAGTGATGTTAGACATCACATGTGCATTATGCTCTTCATGTGTCAAACACTTGACTAGGACTAATAGTTGTAAGACTAGGTGAAGGCCTTGGAGAGAGAATGATGGAGTTTGTGGGACAAGTGACCCACCTCCACCACTTATTATTATTATCCAATTTCATTGTCACGATAAAGCCAGAAACCAAATTGGTGATTTGACTCTACTAAGAAATACATACTTTAATCTACCCTTGTGGTTTTGAGGTTGTGACTTTTTGGGATGAAATACATGATCTTAACCATTAGGCCTACTCATTCTGGGAGAAAAGATGGTTTCAAAGCTACTTCAACTGTTATTACTTAGCAGGTTAAGTGGCTCTAATTGCCCTTATTGTTGTCGTGTACATTCAAAGTGATGTTAGTTGGGGTTCTAGCTTCAACCTCTGTACGTCTTTCATGCTTATGTCCTCCATCTTCTTCCTTATCAATGTGCCAATTTACCGGTATGAAGTTCCACAGGCCAACACTCTCACAAGGTTCGTGTAGGTTATCTTGGGCTATCAAAGGTTGTCGTGGCCTCGGTCAAGAAATGCAAGCTACCACTGCTCCTTGAATATTTGCATCTTTACCATGGCGAATGGTCCATTCGTGATAAGCCCTCCATTATGAACTAGGTACATGTATTATTCCATATTCATTACTATATGATACTACATATTCACATTCTAATCTCCTTTACTCTATCTTGATCTACTTTTATATACAATTAAATTTAAATAAATGGATTTAATTTTATAAACAATAAAATTTAAATAAAGAAATCATTAATTTAAATAAATAAATAAATAAATCGGTGTTTACACATACATATATAAATATACAGATGTTTGTCCAAACTTGTCATCTTGGAGTATCCCACTTCTAGTATGGTCGAGTTCATCCAAATTAAGTTGACAAATCTATAATTGGTGAAATTAATGGATAAAACTAGTCTTTTCTATTATTGGGTTGTTTTTTTTGTTGTACTTGAGGATTGAGATTCTCTATTTATGTTTAAGATTCTGTTACTTAGGGAGTGGTCCAAATGACCCGACTAATGTATGCTTCCATATGTACAAGACTTTGAATGAATACAATGTGTTGAGTGCTTAAGCATTCTCGAAGTAACTCACATGGAAAGCTTCTTGATTTTATCTTATATATTCTCTCTCCTTGATTTCAACATGGTGTTAGAGCATGGGATTAGTGTACTGTGTGTTGTTTGTTAAGTGAGGTTGAGTCCTTGAAAGTGGATTGCCAAATCTCTGCTCATGAGAGCGTTATCAAGTCGTGGCCCTTAGTTCAAAATTCGTATCGCGAGGCACAGAACTTCGCTCTATATTTAGAGAAGAACTCATAGCCTGGGCCTGACCAGATCTAGTTGCGAAAACATGGAATAAAGGTTGTTACTCCCGGTGTTGACGATGTCAATGGCAGAAAACTAGACAAAGGTGTATGACCTTAAGAGTAATCATATTTTGACAAAGGCGACATAACTTGAAGCATGTTTTTCGGTGACTACGCATCAAGAAATTCGGAGACAGTTGCTTCCATTGTATTCACTTATGAGTAATCATATTTTGACAAAGGCAACATAACTTGAAGCATGTTTTTCGGTGACTACGCATAAGAAATTCAGAGGCAGTTGCTTCCGTTGTATTCACTTATGGTAGATGCATTAGTAGACCCGAGTTTTTACGGTGCGGCGATCTCAGCATTGGTGTAGTGAAACGTGGTATGGCTGTTGATTACAGTGGTAAGCTGTTAATGTAGCAATGGACGCTGAGTTGAGCGTGGGCCAGAGGTAGATTGTGCAGGAGGCAGACGTGGTTTTAAAATATAGTCACTAGGAAAATGTCAAAGGATACACAAATTGTTGCTGTGTGGAATGATACACAGAGATAGTTGTAGTGTTCCAGTGGAACGGATTTGAAGTGAGCAGTGGAACGGATTTGAAGTGACAGCGTTCAACCTGCTTTTGTGCCTGTGTGTGAGCATCATCAGGGTTTAGATGGTTGGATCCAGGTGCAGAGGTTGCAGGAGGAGTCTGGTTCCACAGAACTACACGGTGTGCAGCAGTCAAGCTGCAGTGTCCGATCGACATTTGAACAGTGTCACCCGGCGAAGGCAGCAACCTGGTGTCTGAATATGACACGCTCGTCTTATCTACCATGTTGAAACCCATAATGCCCCCGCTGAAGCCGTCGCGACCGTCATCCTCATCGACCACCATCAAACAATAGGAACAACCTCCGGAAAATACCGTTTCGGGTCTCATCAAGTTAGACATCTTCAAATGTCAATAAATACCTCGGCGTGAGTCCCGCCAGCGTCCATGTATTTATGCTAACAGTATAAATAATCAGATATAACATATATTCGTAATCATTGTGCTTATGTATAAGAAAATATAGTTACATTTCATGCATGTGACATTGCCTTGTCAATAACAATAACACAAAACTCAATATTATAAATTTTTTAAAAAATATGAGTATTGGTGAGGCTCTGTTTATAATTCTCCTCATACAACGATGTAACTAAATTCCTGTAATGATGGTTTTCTCTACCTTCGATAGATTATGAATATATCGCTGTTTTTTTTTTTCACTTTTTATTGTGGTTTTCTCTAAATGTTTGATATGAAGTTTCTGCACAATGTTAAACTTGTTATATAATACCAATTTTTTTGGATAAACGCTCTAAATTATAAATACCGTGACACACATATATTGTATGTGATATATTCACTGATTATTGTACGAGATCTATTCTCTCTTAATATATATAAAATGTTTTTTTCATGTGAAAAAAAAATTGAAATAGAAAGGAAAAATATAAACGGAAAATGAATTCAAAACGTATCATCCTTACACTACAAATGCAACCAATCCAAAATATTGCATTCTCGAGTTTTATAAAATACGCATACAAGCCTTCCACTGTAAATTTGTATGAAATATTAACGATGTTGGAGAAAAATTATTTGTGTATTCTATCAATCCTAACAAGGTGTTGCGGTATAGTCAGTAATCAGATGCGGCTTACACGTTGTAGTTCGTCGTAAACCTAGGTACCACCATCTTTGCTTTGCTTTGCTGGCAATCTTTTTTCACGGGTTAAATGTGAAGGTCCTCAATTCAAACCTGGCCGGCACCATCTTATGGCAATCATTTTGCCTGGTTGGGTTTTGTAAGTGAGATTCGAAGATTCGTGACGTTATAATTATTATTGAAAAATTAGCTTTTAAGTGTAGAAGATTTGGTTGAAAATGACCTTGGAAAGAGAACCTCAAATTAAGAAGAACATTCAGAATGTATTGTAAAATTTGCAATATGGATGTTTGCGAACATGATTTAATTTATTTTTGAAAATTGGGAATGAATTAAAAGAAATTCCCAAGCATATTTGTCAATATGATTCAATTCATTTTCCAAAATTGTACGGAGCGAAAATGTTTATCAAAAAGTTAGGGTATTCTTTGTTTTTAGTATTATTTTTAATTTATTTTCCAAATTTGTAGAGAAAATGTTTATCAAAAAGCTAGGTTATTTTTTGTTTTTAGTATTATTTTTAATTCATTTTCCAAAATTGTATGCCGTAGAAAATGTATATCAAAAGGGTAGGGTATTTTTTGTTGTTGTTACTACTTTCAATTTATTTTCCAAAATTGTATGGCTAGAAAATGTCTATTAAAAGGGTAAGGTACACTTTGGTTTTGGCATTACTATGGCTTTTATGGAAAGCAGTTTTTTTTAATTTTTATAGCACTTGATTTTATCAGCTTAAGCTAAAGCCTCGTAGATTTTAGCTTCAATCTAGGCTCTTGTGCCTATTCTTAAGTGAATCCCTTTATGATTGGTGGAGTCACTTTTTACATGGAAAAACTCCCTTGAAATTCTTAATTGAATTCAAGATTGTTAGAATATCAACTATTAATTTTTCATATACTTCATTCTCATTACTTTTTGTAACATAAATGTTTTGATTCGTTTCTTATTCTAAGAAGTATTTAGATAAATATTCATTCATTAAACCTACATACATAATGCTCATGAGAACATGGATGGAAGCATCAATTGATTTGATCCTTTTATCTACATTTTGTAGTTTGGACAAATAAAAATGTTTTCTACTTAAATAGATTTCCTCGGTGAATATGCTATTCACATCTATATGATTTCTTTTAAGTAAAAGATTTTTAAAATGATGCAATGAGACACAATTTAGTAACCTAGATCTAGATTTACTTATATCTCGATGGATAACAAAAAGGTTGTTTTCATGGTCAATCACACACTTTCGTTGAGCATCAAACTAAACACTAACATTTATCACATCACTACATATAACTAAACTATATGCCTATTCATCACAAAGATGCAAAATCTTATTTAATCCTTTGATCCACTTTGCTCATTTAATAAATCGTAAACCTTAAGAAGATACTTCATACCGCTTTTATTTTTTTTTATATTGTAGATATCTGCAACTTCCAAAGTAAGGAAATGAATGTTTACCTATGCACTATGTATATTGTTTGCCGTCTATCTCTATGATACAAAATTTTATTATTACAGTGAATAGTTGAGAGAATTATTTGGAAAAAAAAAAAATTCAAGAACACAATTCCCATTATTATTATTATACTCTTATAGAGCTTAGTATTTTCTTATAGAGCTGATAGAATTATTTGGAAAAGCAAAGAAAATATCTTTTAGGAACACCATTCTCATTATTTATAGTATAAAAAGGTCAATTGGCAGAAGCTATATATGTGAATGGCTTCAAATTAATATTCTCCTTTCCCACATTACGTCACATTCCAACTATTTTGAACATGTTGAAGCAACTAGTATAGCTGAGTTAGAAAGCACATATTCCTCTACACATTATTTCCCTGTAATATTCTTAGTCAAATATGAAGAATAACTTGCAGGGGAATTTTTTAAATGCTTGTAATCAACTAGAATAGTAGAAAATCATTATCGTAGGTCTTTCGAAACTAGTCATATGTTAAACTATATTTATAAGTTAGTGAGTCAGTTCTGTAGATAATAGAGTTTGAAAAGCCATTTATAATCATTTCACAACTCTTATATAAAGATATTGATCTTTCAAATATTCCATGAAAAACCATTATTAATATAGTAAACTCCAAGAGTATTGAATAAGCAAAAAAATGCCATGGCAAACTATATAATTGTACAAATTTTGCCTTTATTACATCTATATAGGGTTATATCATTCATATAATTCAATATCACTTTTCCTTTTGGTTCTTTCAAGAAACTTTCTATGCATACTGTCATGAGTTATTGCACAATTATGGGGAATTAGGAAACTTTCGGCTCATTGTATTCCACATTTTCTGATCTGAATGAATGGATTACACAATTTATAGGATCGTTGTTGGGTTTCCTTCCATGAATGCACAATTTTTGAGCTCATGGAAGAACTTCGAGTCTCAATTGCGCAATTCCAATAATTAAGGTTCACTTTCCCTCATGGATTGTGTAGTTTTTGGATGTAAGCCTACAACTGATGTGAGGCCAAGTCAGAAGGTTAGCCTATGACTTAAAAGATAAGATAAGTATGAAAATAAGTGAACACAAGCATCGATCAAGAGAACAAGTATTGATAAACTTATGAATACTTGATGACAGTAGAAGACAAGCCCCTATGGGTAGAAGGAAGGCTCCAAAATCAAAGCATAAGAATAATTTTGGAGGGTGGTTGTTGTCATGACAACAGGACCCTGAATGAATTGATGCTAACAAGGTCATTCTTGATTAATGTAGTAAGCATGCATCATTGTATTTTCTATAATAATCTTGATTTACTATGGCATCATAAGTAGAAGCATGTGATAGTAGCATATTTAGAGTCTACTTGATTGAATTTCTTTGTAAGAATCATCTAGCCTTTCAAGAATGAAAAGTTTGGGACCATTTTCACATAATTTTCATCCATACATTATCTATCATTATGTTAGAGGTAGTCATTTTGCTAAGGTTGATCCTCAAAATCCTATAAGAACCATCATTTTGGAGGCTCTTGGAAAAACAATTATGACAAGGATTAGTATATATTCCATATTATATGCAAACAATACTCTTAAAAGGATGAAGGAATTCAGTTGATCAAGATGAAAACTCATTGTGGAATGCATATAGCTTGATGATTATGTGAAAAATTAAGAATGCATAAAGTAACTTTTGATTCATATAATCTTGTGAGAAAAATTGGTCATAAATTATGCATAGTGAATATTTCATTTGGTTATATGATTACCAAAAAGATGAATTTTACTTACTCTATAATTGATAGAATATTAATACTTTCTCCCTAGAATATATATATTAATAATCAACATCTACTATAATCTTGGGAAGAAAATGGTAACTTGGCAATGAAGTTCAATCCTTGGGCACTCTAATGCGTGAAGGAAGATTCTAGTGGAGATGGACCATAAGGATGTTGATCGTTTGTTAAGAAGGTCATCATGATGAGGTAAGCCTGATATTAATAATTTTTATTGGTTATCCCATTAACATATTGTTTTTTATATCTTGAAAGATATTGCAAGAATACATGGTGATAGTTGAGGCAAGTTCAACTGTATGGATGGAATATATGAAAATTGTTGAGGCAAGTTCAACATATGATACCTATAAAATATGAAGTTAAGATGTACTCATCTTGGGATTAAAAGGTAGTAGTGAGAGAAGATAACTTGAAGTTCAAGTTTATACAACAACAATGAGATCACCTTCATGAGAGAGCTATGATAATATTGAAGTTTCAAAAGGCTCAATAGAAAGCCTTCATGGATGATGACAAGATGGAAGTGATGACAGTAACCCTATCACAAAGAATATGGATCCATGATACCAAGTAAGGATGTAGGATCAATGTGATAAGATGTAGAGGAAATAGGTGGCCATGCAACTGTAAAGAACTTGTAGTTGATAATCTTATAGAGGGAAAATTATAAGGCATGTGTTGTTGACTTCTTGAATTTAAAGGAAGTTTGGAGTCTACTCTAGATTCAAGAGGGAGTGAAGGACTCTTCTTAAATAGGAGCAATGACCTATTCCCCAATGAAAAGTAATAGGGTATTGAAAGGAATTTCTGAGTCTCCTCTAGATTCAGGATGGAGTGAAGGACTCTTCTTGAGGAGGACCATGGATCTATTCCCTAATCAAAAGGAATAGGGATATATCTCTAGTTGAGAGGGAGTGATGTTGGACATCACACATGCATTATTTTATTTATGTTTCAAGAACTTGACCAATACTAATAGTGGTACGTCTAAGTAAAGGTCTTGGAGAGAGAATGATGGAGTTTGTGGGACAAGTGACCCACCTCCACCTCATATTATTATAATTATCCAAGTTTAATGTCATGGTCAAGCCAAAAACCAAATTGGTGATTTGACTCTACTAAGGCATACATAGTTCAATCTACCCCTGTAGTTTTGAACTTGTGTGTCTTAGGAGGAAATACACGATCTTAACCATTAGGCCCACTCATTCTGGGAGAAAATACAGTTTGAGAGCTACTTCAACTAGTATGACTTAGCAGGTCATGTGGATGTTATAATCGCCGCTACTGTCGTCATGTATATTCAAAGCGATGTTAGTTCGGGTTCTAGCTTCAACCTCTATACTTATTACATGCTTATGTCCTCCATCTTCTTCCTTATCAATGCGACAAAAATATCGGTATGAAGTTCCATAGGACAACACTCTCATAGGGTTTGTTTAGGTTATCTTGGCCTATCGAAGGTTATCATGGCCTCAATCAAGAAATGGAAGCTACCGCTACTCATTGTATATTTGCGTTCTTACCATGGCCAACAATCTATCCGTGATAAGCCCTCTATTCTGAACCAGGTACATGTATTATTCCATTTTTATTACTATATGATACTAAATATTCACAATTGAATCTCCTTTGCTCTATCTAAATCTAATTTTATATACAATTAAATTAAATAAATGGATTTAATTTTATAAACAGTTAAATTTAAATAAATAAATCATTAATTTAAATAAATGAATCAATCAATTAGTGTTTACACATACATATATAAATATACAGATGTTTGTCAAAACTTGACCTCTTGGAGTATCCCACTTCTAGTATCCCCTAGTTAACCCAAATTAAGTCGACAAATCTATAATTGTAGAAATTAATGGAGAGATCTAGTCTTTTCTATTATTTCATTGTTTTTTGTTGTACTTGAGGATTGAGATCCTCTGTTTAGCTCTAAGATCCTATTATTTAGAGATTGGTTTAAATGACCCAACAAATGTATGATTTTATATGTATGAGACTTTGAATGAATGCAGGGTTTTGAGTGTTTAGGAATTCTCCAGGTGACTCACATGGAGAGCCTTTTGATTTTATCTCATATTCTGTCTCTCCTTGATTTTAACATGATAGAAGAGAATGGGATCAGAGTCATGTGTGTTGTTTGTTAAGTGAGGCTGAGTCCTTGAAAGTAGATTGCCTGATCTCTGGTGATGAGAGTGTTATTCAGTCGTGCCCCTTAGTTCAAAATTCATAGCATGGGTCACAAAACTTTGCTCTATATTTCTAGAAGAAATCATAGCCTAGGCCTAACCAAATCCTGTTGCGAAAAGCATTGAATAAAGGTTGTTGCTCACGGTGTTTAACGATGTCAATGGCAGAAAACAAGACAAAGGATTATGACCATAAGAGTAATCATATTTCAACAAAGGCGACATAACTTGAAGCATGTTTTTAGGTGACTGCGCATCAAGAAATTCAGAGGTAATTGCTTCCATTGTATCCACCTGTGGTAGATGCATGAGTAGAACTGAGTTTTGCCAGTGCAGTGCTCTCAGCATTGGTGTAGTGAAACGTGGTGTGGCTATTGATTACAATGGTAAGTTGTTCATGTAGCATTGGATGCTAAGTTGAGTGTGGGCTGGAGGTAGATTGTGCAGGAGGCTGACGTAGTTTTGAAATATAGTGACTAGGAAAACGTCAAAGGATACACAAATTATTGTTGCGTGGAACGATACACGGAGGTAGATGTTGTGTTCCAGAGACTGTGGATCGAAGACATGGGCAGTGGAACAGATTCGAAGTGGCAGCGTTTGACTTATTTCTGTGTCGGTCTATAAGCGTCATCACATTAGGGTTTAAATCGCCAGATCTAGGTGCATAGGTTGCAGGAGGAGTCTAGGTCCACAACACTACATGGTGTGAATCAGTCAGGCTACAGTTTTTGATCGACATTTGAACATTGTCTCCTAGTGAAGACAATAACTTGGTCCCTAAATTCGACATGCTTGTGTAATTTTTGAGGAGTCTAGAGCCTCTCTGCATGTTGCATCTATGTTGGATTAGTGATAAGAGTGCTTTCTGTGAGTTGAGATTGATCATGTTGGATAGTGGAACGAGTTTTATCAAGAGCACTTCTTTAGAGACAATATGTCCTTGCCTTGTTGCTGAGGCATGTTTGCAACATTCCCAAAGATAGTGATAAACCCAAGTGCAATAGAAGAGTGGTGAAACAATTGTAGCATTAATTAATAGGCTTAGGTGAAGATCCAGATCAATGTGAGGAAACATCTGGATCGAAGTTCCTGTAGGTCGCTACTCTCTGAAGATCCATCTCTAGTCTGATGGTTTGCAGCCACTCTAGACGCATCAATGGATGAGGATCATAGTAATTCAGTGGAGTGTGGAAGTCAATCGTTTGAGCTATGAGGTGATTTAATTTGTGCAGAATTGTTGTCGCATCAAGAGGTGTATGTGGAGTCATGGAAAGGAATTTGGAGTGAAATAAGTGGTGTTATCAATATGTTTGTCTTTTAGACATCTTTGACATGGATATTTTCGATGATGTATTTTTCATGTGGCCATTTGGAGGCATTTGTGGCTTGGGTAGTATTTTTGAGTCAGAAGAATTCTTTGACAAACAATATGGTTTTATTAATGACTAGAAGTATCATGAGCCACAATTGCCTCTATAGGTTTATGCAATTAAAGAGGTCTCTACAATTGAAGAGCTACTAGTGCTTCATGAAGAAGGGCGTAAACACTTGAATGATGAACCTATTGTTCCAAATCTAGATGATGAAAAGGGGAACAAAAAACTAAGAACACAACAGAGTCATAAATGAAACAAAGGTTCCTTCAATGTAGCTAAAAATTCTTATCAAAGCCAATCATCATCTTAGGCATTTCCATCTCAAAGCTCCAAAGTAATCTACAGGGGAAAAAGTAAATTATATTATCCATCCTTAATAAGAAGAAGAACATAGCACATGGAATCAAATAAAACGTGTGTGGGTGGAAAGATTCTCACGCTCATATGATTGATACTAGAAGTAATGCTTTAAGTAAGCTTACACTTCATGAAGTATTATCTATCACCAATAATCAAGACAGACCACATCAAGTGGTGTATGTTAAGCCAAGGAAGGAAATATATGACTTTGGGTGAATTTCTCCATTAAGGGCGAGTTTTGAAATTAATGGAGAAATCTAGTCTTTTCTATTATTTGTTTTTTTTTTTGTTATACATGAGGATTGATATCCTCTATTTATGTCTAAGATCCTATTATTTATGGAGTGGTTCAAACCACCTAACTAATGTATGATTTTATATGTACGAGACTTCGAATGAATGGAGGGTGTTGAGTGCTTAGGCATTCCGCAGGTGACTCACTTGGATAGCCTCTTGATTTTATCTCATGTTTTTTATTTATTTTTTCATTATTCTCTAATTCATTTAAACATCTTTACGACCAATGGAAAATAAATGAAGGAGATACATTTGATTATCTCAAACAATTAAGAATGTTAAATAAGATATGTTGTATTGATATATCATAATATTTATTGATGTATGAATTAGCACAATTATATTTATTAATGTGATTAATATATATCAATAAAGAAACACGTATACAACCATATTTAAGTAAATGTAAGTGGTACACAAATAGTATTTATAGAATAAAATTATATCAATAATATAAATAGTTATTAAAATTAATAGTAAGAATTTAACATTTAATATTAATTATTAATTATTATAATAATTATGTAACTCATCGTTAAATTTTATAATATTAAATTTAAAATATTGGATTTATAAATATAATACCATAAAATCTAATACCATAATCCAATATTTTAAACTTAATATTATTAAACCTAATAATACTTATTAATATTAATTTTATTAATCTAATATTATAAACACTAATATTAAAATCCAACATTATAAAAACTTAATATTAAACTTAAATTTTATAAAGCTTAATATTAATCTAATATTTCAAGTCTCTACTAAACCAAATATTTTAATGCTATACTAAAACCCAATAGTAAAACCCAAGTATTTGATACCTACTACTGTTAATATTTTAATAATTATTATTACATTATAATAATATGATAATACTATTCTTAATCTAAATAATAAGATACACATAAGTGATATTGATATTATAAACCCAAGATTCAATAAGCTCAAGCCATTAATATTAAAAACTAAAAAGATTAATATTATAAACCTATAATATTAAACTTGTAAACTATAATCTCCTCCCTTTTTTTGTTTTTATTATTCTTTAATAAATTTAGACATTTCCTTCACAACAACCCAAAGTAAATGGGTGAGATACAATTTTTCTTTTCCCATGGAAAAAACATAATTTTATTCATATTAAGTAAAATTACATAGTGTAGATACTGAAACAACATATGCTTTTATCAAAACTTGTCTTGATGGATCAGTATCTAAAATAATTTATTGTGTATCTTATGCTTTCCTACCTTTCTTTTTTTCCATTTTCAGCCAACCTTCATTGTTAGGCGTGGCTATTACAATAGACATTTGTACTTCATTTGTGATAGCCGAAATTTCTTTTTTCAGAATCTGAACTTTCTATAGAGTGTGCTTGCTCCTTCCAAATTCTTATATAAGATTCAAATATATATTAACATAGATCCCCAAGTCTAGTTATTTTACCACTACGGTAAAAACAACCGAAAACCCAAGTGGAATATAACTTGTCTGCATGGGACTCACATTAAGAGGAAAAGGAAGAATAAATGCATTGCTTTTTAACATATTACAATGGTCAACATTGTAGCTTTATATCATCATTTCCTAGTGTAGTTATTTGTTAAAGGTAAGCCTTGAGAGGCAAGGATGGACGCCCAAGTTCAGGGGCATGGAATTTTATCATGATAGTGATAGCATTAAAATTGTTCAATATTTTTTAAAATAATGTCCAATATTCGTATAGTTTCACATCGATGCTTATTATGTATGTCTTGAATGCAAATAAGAAGTTTAATTTAATAGCTAATTAAATTATACATAAATAAATTAAATTATTTTTGAAAATTAATAAATTCTAATTTCATAGCTATATAAATATTGTATTGAGTTTTAAGGCAAAGTACATCTACATAAACCCAATGCAATATCTACTTACAGGGATAATAATAATTAACATGAAAAACATTTAAATAGGATGCACTTCCATGTTTAGTGAATTCTTTTTTAATCTAGAAATTAAAATTAAAACGAGTTGTTGTTGTAGCTCCATAAAAAGGTATGTAAGTACTTTATATCTATAAAGGTATTTAGAGATTTAAGTTTGTGTGACTTCTATAAACCAAATGAGAATAAGTAGTTTTTTCTTTCTTATAAACCAAATAAGATTAATCTTTTTTTCGTTTTTTTTTTTAAATTTTTTTGTTAAAATTTATAAACGTGTATATAGTTTATTTTATTTGTATTTAACTTTAAGTTTTTATCAACAAAAATATATGTTCTCAACATTAAATCCATTCAAAATTATACTAAAAAGAATTTGTAACTTATAAAAATGAATATCGAAAAATTACGATAATAATATAGTGAAAAAATGATATCAACCTTAAGCTCATAATTATTTGTATAACATAATAATTATTTGTAAGAAAAACAGTTTTTAAATTAAATAAATTCTCTCTCACCTAGATTGTGTGTTTTTGTAATAATATAGTAGAAGAAGTATGAAAAAAAAAATCAATTTAGCATCAAAATCTCTGTAACTTACCAAATTTGTTGAATTTATATATATATATATATATATATATATATATATATATATTAAAATGAAAACAAATATAAATTAATACACTTTTAAAATAAAATATATCAAAATTATATTAGCCTTACTACAAGATCATTATGATTAGCCACATTCTAACGAAGCTATATGAGCTCTTTTTGGAAAAGAAGCTTAGTCTTTGGGTTGAAAGCCAAGGTAAAAGAGTTAAAGGGCAAGTTGGTTTTAGAAGACATCACTCGACTATCACCATCTTGTCACTCTTAGGATCATTACTATATTATAAATTAAAAGCAATAATAACCATAAAAAATAGGTAATAACAAGGCTAGTCAAAGATTGCAATTACAATGATATGCTACCTAAATATAATTAATATTGTTATAAAAAAACAATAATAACCATAAAAAAATAAGTAATAACATGTTTAAAAGATATAATTTTGTTAGTTATTCGTTTATTTGGAATAAGGTTTCAAGAATTTTAATTTAATTATTAATAATTATGAACTTGGTAGCAAATATTTAATATTTATAAATATTTTGAGGGTTTTTAAAATTTTAATTTAATTATTAATAGTTATAAAATAGATAATAAAAATTTAATATTTATAAATATTTTAGTAATATTTACAAATCAAATATTCAAATTTATTTTAAAAATAATTATTTTTTATTTTTTAATTAATTTTATTTATTTAAAAATATTAAATTAACCCATCACATTTTTTATATTGATAAATTATGATCTCTTAACAAAAAATACATCAAATTTTTGATATTGATAAACTAAAATACAACACCTCCTCACTATGATGCATCTAAAAATGACATATTCAACTCGGCTCCTCACTTTGCGGGTGTCTAATTATGTTTGTGTGAAGAAGGATCAAACATGGAGACTTTGTATTGATTATAGAGCTTTGAACAAAACATTATCGAGAACATATAATTGATCCCGCAGATTGATGGTATTTTTAATCAACTTAAGGGTGCCAAGTTCCTTAGTAAGATTGATTTGAAGTGAGGCTACCAGTAAGTGCCAATTGAACAAAACAATGTATGGAAGATAACCTTAAAATCTAAAGAAGACCTTTTTGAGCGGTTGGACATGCCCTTTAACTTAACTAATGCTTCATCAATACTCATGAAGTGAAAATTCGTGAACTCTTTAGTGGTTGTATATTATGCTTGCATCCTCATCTTCAATAGAATCAGAATAGAAACTTCACGACACATTTAGCAAGTCCTAAGCACTTTGTTACAACATAAATTGTATGCCAATATAGATAAGTTCTCAATTGGCATGCAGTAAATTCAATATTTGGGACACATTATTGATGTACATGGGGTGAATTTACACCTAGCCAAGATTCAAGTCCTTTACGATTGGCCAACCTCAAAGAATCTCATATATCTCCTCTCCTTCTTAGGCATTGGTAACTTCTACTAAAGGTTCGTGTTGAGGTTTTCCAAGATAACTTGGTCTTTAGCATTATAAAAACTATGTGTTTGTGGTTTTCAACAATTTTTCTAAGACAATCGTTTTGGTAGTATGTAAGAAGAGTATCTAGCTATATTCACTAATAAACTCTTATTTTAGTGTGATTGGATTCATTTTGGGATACCTTAGACCATTATTTCAAATAGGGATAAAAGGTTCCCTAATATCTTCTAGTCTAGCCTAGGATCTCTAATCACATGTTGACAAAATTGACCTCCTTTCATGTAAAAATATACGGACAAATAGAAGTGGTCAAAAAGATGATTTTGTGTTTTTTTTACATAGTGTACAAATCTAGGCATCCACCTACATTGGAGAAAACACTTTCATATATTCATCATAGCTATAACCAAGCCCTCCGTAATTGTATTGGATATATTCATTTTCAAGTGTGCTTGGGGTTCCAATCATCGACCCTAATTAATGCATCTATGGCCATTACAGAATCTCCAATAAAATTCTCCCGTGCTTAGATCAAGGCACATAAAGTATCCATATTTGTTGAATGGATCCATCACCTCCAACAATAGGTTCATGAAATCTTAGAAAAACGAATTCCAAGTACAAGTATTGACATGAACAACACATAATTACACGAGTTTCAAGTTAGTGATAAAGTTTGGTTTACTTTTACAAAACAAATGAGTTTCAAGTTAGTGATAAACTATGGTCACTTTTACAAAAACAATGCCTCTTAAGCTACCATGGAAATCTTATACCATCATGATATGACCCTACAATTGAGCATTTGAATAATTTGTTGTTGCTATAACCTCTAAATACACCAATGGCACGATAAAATCCAAGTGTACATATTCCCCTTTCACACACATAAGTGAATGAAGTGAATTTGAACCTTGAACCTCCTCACATAAAACACTCCATTTCTACTGCCATTACCAATTGACTTGTCCCAAACTATTAGTTCCTATAATTTTAAAATAAAACACATCTAAAAATTAAATAAAATTTTGTATCTAACTTACAATATTCTGATACCTATGATGCTTGAATATAACTACTACCTTATAATAGAAATTAAAAACATTAATAACCATAAAAAATAAGTAATAACAAGTCTCGTCAAAGATTGCAATTATAATGATATGGTACCTAAATATAATTAATATGGTTATAATAAAAATTAAAAGGAATAATAGCCATTAAAAAAGGTAATAACATGTCTAAAATATATAATTTCTTTAGTTATTTGTTTATTTGGAATAAGATTTTAATTAATATGGTTATAATAAAAATTAAAAGGAATAATAACCATTAAAAAAAGGTAATAACATGTCTAAAATATATAATTTCTTTAGTTATTTGTTTATTTGGAATAAGATTTTAAGAAGTTTAATTTAAATATATTAATAATTATGAAATAGATAATAAATACCTAGTATTTATAAATATTTTTATCACCAATAATTTCACCTATGTGACAGTGTGGAAGGAAAGTCCTTAAATTGTGGGACATGTTTATTGTATGTTTCTTTTCCAAGTGGTCAACAAGTGAAATTATGTTTTTTTAGAAGTGGTCAACAAGTTGATTCTATGTTTTTTTTACATAGTATACAAATCTAAGAAATTATCTACATGGGAGAAAATGCTTCCATATATTCATCATAACTATAACCAGCCTTTCATACTTGTATTGGCTATATTCATTTCCAAGTGTGCTTGGGTTCCAATCATTAGCCAACTTGAGCACTGCAGTGGGATAGAGAGTAACATTAAAAGTTTTAGAACTAGATATAGAATCATGAGCACTGCACTGAGATAGAGAGTAACATTAAAAGTTTTAGAACTAGATATAGAATCATCAGGGGCATTTGAACCTCCAACTTCCTGGCGTAAGTGAATTAGGGGCATTTGAACCTCGAACCTCCTCGCATATAACACTTCATTTCTTGGTCATTACGAATCGACTTGTCCCAACCCATTATTTCCTATAATTTTAAAAATAAAGCACATCTAACAATTAAATAAAGTCTTATATCTAAATTACAATAATATAATACTGAAATATAATTACTATATTATAAATTAAAAGAAATAATAACCCTAAAAAATAGGGAACCTAACAAGGCTCGTCAAAGATTGCCATTACAATGATATGCTACCTAAATATAATTAATATTTTTATGAAAAAAAACAATAATAACCATAAACAAGAAGTAATAACATGTCTAAAAGTTTTATTAATTTGTTTATTTGAAAAAAAGTTTCAAGAAAAAAAATAGGTAAGAACAAGGCTCATCAAACATTGCAATTAAAATGATATTGTACTTAAATATAATTAATATTGTTATAATAAAAATTAAAAGCAATAATAAACATAAAAATAAGTAATAATATCTTTAAAAAAAATTAGTTATTTGTTTATTTTGGAATAAAGTTTCAAGAATTTTAATTTAATTATTAATAATTATGAGTTGGGTAGTAAAGATTTAATATTTATAAATTTTTTTAATATTTGGAAATTTTAATTTATATTATTAATAATTATTAATATAGATAATATAAATTTAATATTTATTAATTATTTTTAGTAATTATGTATAAATAATAATAATATTAAATATTTTTATTAGACAAATAAATTATTTATTTTATATTTTTATTTTATTATTAATTATATTTTATAAAATATTATATTAACACCAAGTTTCTCTTATTCATAAACTATAATATAGTAACAGAAAATGCATCAAATTTTTGATATTGATAAACTATAACATCGTAACAAAAAATGCATCTCATTTCAAAAATTCATGGCACTTCACCCCCACCTTCATAATAGGGTCACGGTGGTTAACAAATTCATAGCATTTCCCTCCACCTTCATATCGGGCCTTGGTGTGAAGGCAATGAAGGAAATGAGAGACTGATCAATAGTAATTGCACTTATGGGAGAGTTTGGAAGGAAATTCCACGAATTGTGGGTCAAGTTGTAAACAACCACATCCATCTATTTGTAATTTTTGAAATACAGGCAATTCCCCATTGCAACACACCCAAAACGTGTATATCTGCTAAAACTCGGATGCAGTGTTAGGACGCATTCTGGCAATCACATTCCAGTTTGTATCCGCGCCCTTATTAAACTCTCATATAATCACCTCTTCTTCATTTGTGAATCGCAATTTCCTACCCTCCACGAGCAGAGTTCGTGATCTGTAGTGGTCTAACCGATTGAAATGATTGAACTCTTCGTGAATTAATTCAGGCAATGCCACAAATATGGACATCTTATCTACCCTGTTGAAACCCATAATGCCCTCGGTGAAGACGTCATCGTCGACATCCTCATCCTCATCCACATTCTCAACCTCAACCTCATCATCATCCACCAGAATCAAACAATACAAATAAACTCCGGAAAATACCATTCTGGGTCTCATCAAGTTGATGTTTTCAAATGTGAAACAATGCCTAAGTAGGAGTCTCGCGATCTTCCATGCCTTGTCTGTCGAATCGTATGTTTCCACTATATTCTCCTCATGAACAAAAGATTAGTGCACCTTGTTGAAATATTAATTTCACCTGGCCGCATTAACTCTGGAAAACCACTTCACAAAACCACACCACATTTCGCACCGCTTTTGGCAAAAAGTGGTTTATGTCAGAGGGCCTCCGAACACCCCGATCAGCTGCCACACATCTAGTGTACGAACTCAAAACCACCCACTCCCCGGAAGCTAAAGTTCGTTTGTTTTGTGTGAGGTTGGTGAGCGAATTGCCTCCGATCAGGGCAACGGACAAACATCTTCAACAACCTGCCCGAACGTTATTTTTACTTTTACCGCACGTTTTATTTAATGTATTTAATGAATGTGTCATTAACTTAGGTAAAAGACTTTATGTTTTCATACGGCATTTAATGTATTTAATGAATGTGTCATTAACTTAGGTAAAAGACTTTATGTTTTCATACGGCATGTATAGGCACGAATTTAAAGATAGGTATGGGTAAGTCAACCTATCATTAAATGTTTTTTGGTTTTGGTATATATTTTTGTTTTAGTCTTCATTCGAATTTTGTATTGTAATTGCACACGGGAGAAGTAGGCTTGCAGCAGCGAAAAGAACAGGGGAAACACAGCGGTGTAAAAGACTCCCCACACTGAATGCAATTGGATTTCTTCTTACAGGTGGATATAGTTGTTTGTTGAAACGAATGGGATGGAAATGTATTTTTTTATTTTGAATATGAAAAGTGAAATCCCGAGCATTTCTAATGTAATGAAAAATTTCACACAGTGGTGAATGTGAATTTTATTTTACAGCAGTAAACTTATGTAAGAAATTTTTACAGCATATGTAAGAATTTCATTTTACAGCGGTAAATGAGTAAATGTAAAAGGCCTTTTACAGCAGTGAATGTGAATGTAGATTTTACACAACAATGTAAAAATCATTTGTGACAGAGGTAGAGTAATTTTGTTTTTAGTAAAAGTTTTTTGGTGAATCCCTCTCAGTAAGAGGAAGAAATATGTATGAGAGTTTTTATTAATGAATATAAAGGTTTTATTGGTGTGAAAAACCTATGTCCTTAGAAATTTTATTTAACTTCCCTGTGCAAAAGATCCTGAGGAGAAAAACAGAGCATTTCTCTGTATTCAGTTTGTTTGTTTGTTTTTGGGATTTTATCAGAAAAATCCCCAACAGACCGCCCACACTTTGTACCCGTATTCCCCTTCTTCAACAATCCTATCTCCCCTATCAAAACATCTTCTATCAAAACATCTTCTATCATTGGTGGAAGTGTGAAGTACTTTGCTCGGAGAGGATTGCCGAGATAGATGGAGTTGGGAGAGGTGCATTGAATAAAGAAGACGCTTGCTCCTGATACTAGACGATGAAACAAATAAAAAATCAAAGTGGAAATGGGAGGTGCTCCTTCTAAAAAGCGAAGGAATAAACGATAGTCCAACTGAAATTGAGAGGTACTCGTACCACATCTAAAAAATAAATGGTTAAACGATAGCTCTTCCAACTTCATGTGAAGGAGGAGTTTGCCCAACAAACTTGCTTGGTCCCCACACCTCCCACAAGAAGCCATGGATTTTTGTTTGGGGCAACCTCTGCCCACCGTTTCCTAAAAAAGCTGGTTGATGAAAAGAGTGCATATCATTGCTTGCAGACAGTAGCAAATCTACGCAAGTATTCTGCTGGAAACCATACCAATATTTCTTCAATCAAATCGCCCGGTAATTCCCCGTAGAACTGTGAGTAATCCTCCTCCGCGACTGCATCCACAGCGGCCATTTTTAAAGTACCACCAATTTTTAAAAGTGGAGAAAAATACAATAGAAACATGAAGTATTAATTGTATGTACAGAAATTAATATTAATCCCATAAGTTGCAACGCTACAAATTACCCTATCGATATGATTGGAAATGTATTATGGTTTTCCTATTTTGGAAAAGTGTAATTTTTGCTTTAATAGTTCATTATGGTAATTCATTACTGAAAATTATACAACAAGATTCAGATGGGTGGAGTCGTGAGGAGGTCTGCAATGAAGCTAGGGTTTCAGCGGTAAAGTGGCAGCGTCTTGCCTGCTCAGGAGGAAGTTCTCGAGAAAGATCTGTTTACATGCAGGAGTCCACGTGCACGGATTAGTGCTAGAATCCCTTGTCACTTGTCGAAGAGAGAGAGCAGAAATAGTGGACCTGAAGGAGAAATGGAGGCAAATGCGGGGAGGGGAGAGATCCCCTCCTACAAGAATATAACAAAGGGGGAGTCGAGTAAGGAAAGGACTCAGAAAGGATCGAAGGCAAACGTTGGGGAAAACCCTGCAAAAGGGACCAGTTGGCAAACGAGACTCAACGGACAATGCCATCCTAGGGCATCCAAAAAACCCAGGTTTGTGATCCTAAATAATAAACTTGAAGATTACAGAAGTTGCATGAAAGATTATGATTTAATATGCAAGTTTGTAGGGTTTTGGTCGACTGAGAGAGACTTATCCAAGTGGATACAACAGAGATGGAAACCGAAAGGCCATGTAGAATTAAAACTGGGAGCCAAGGGGTTTTTTACAGTCATCTTCTCAAATGTAGAGGATAAGGAAAAAATCTTTGAAGGCGGCCCTTATTTCATGAATAATGCGGTACTGTTCATCCGACACTGGGAAGACTGTTACAACCCAGAAGTAGAGAAAATGTTAGCAGCACCAGTCTGGATCAGGGTCTTTGGGCTCCCAATGGAATTCTGGGACCTGGAGATCCTAGAAGGAATAAGCAATGCAATAGGATCATTTGTGAAAATCGCAGAATCCACGAAAATAGGGAGGTACACGTCTTATGCCAGGATCTGCGTGTATATGAATATAACCGAACCCCTCCCAGAATTTATCGAACTGGAGTACCATGATGAGGTTTGGCAACAACCAATGGACTATGAACACATTCCATTCCGATGTAGAAGATGCCACAAATGTGGCCATCTCTATGGACAATGCCCTCTAAATAGAACAGAGGAACTAATAGACAGGAAAGAAAAGCCGATCCTCACCCCGAAGGACTCAGGTAGGGAAGAAGAGGGTTTCCAAGATGTACAAAACAAAAGAAAGGCAAGGAAAATATACCCCAGAGACAAGAAACCAGTAAAAACAGCCCCTTGGAGACGGAAAATAAGTTCAAAGCCTTACAAGAAGAAGAAACAGAGATGGCGGATGAGGAAAGCGAGGAGAAACTAATGGAAATAATAAAGGAAACGGAAAAAAAGGAATCAGGACAAGGCGAAGAAGCACAAGGAGGAGTAGAAAAGAATGGAGAACAAACAGAGGAACAAATACAAATGGAGGTAGATTCTCAAAAAGAGAAAGGAGGAGAAGAAGAATGCATAATGAGAAAATTGCTACAGGAATGGAGATATCTGGATGAAAGGTTCATCCCAGAGGAACAGAAACAAGTATACAAAGAATCTTTTCAAAGATATAAAGAAAAAGCGGGGATATATGCAACAAATAAACTAGATCAGACAGGAAAGCAAGAGACTCAGATAGCTGGAGTGGGAAGCTCTGGAAAAGTAGGGAAAAAAAGAGGACGACGCTTCAAGAAGTGGGGGAAACGCTGGTAAATTCAGGAAGGGTAATACCTCTGTCATAGGTATTTCATCAAACCTCAAAACTATTTAAATGATAATCAGAAGCTGGAACATTAGGGGTCTTAACAGTAGGCGAAAACGAAGGCATTTGAGAGATAGACTGAAAAAAGACAAGCCAAGCATAATGATAGTCCAGGAAACAAAGATTAGCATGCAAAAAATGGAAGAAATAATTAGCAGATGGAAAATCCGGTATGAAATTATGGGATAGGACGCAGCAGGCAGTGTAGGGGGACTGGCAATCTTCTGGAACCCAGAGGAAATACAATTCAGGAATTGGATTAGTTATCCGCGAATCCTTTCAGGTATGTTTAATCTGATAGGGTCTGCGGAGTGGGTTTTTCTGTCGAGAGTGTATGGCCCACACTCTCCCAATGAACGCAAAGGGTTCTTGCAGAATATAAGCTCAATCTAAAGACTTTATCATAATATGCCCTGGATAATCGGTGGGGATTTCAATATGATTGTGTCTTTAATAGAGAAGCGAGGAGGATTAAGAAGAACAGACCAAGATATGGAAGCTTTTAAAGAAATGATAACTGAGCAGAGATTGGTGGATATACAAACCATACATGGTATACATACTTGGAATAACCGTAGAGGAGGAACAAACCAAATAGCTTCTAGATTGGACAGATTCCTAGTTTCGGAACAAATCATGATGAAAGATGTCTACATAGAGGCAATGATTCTTCCTGCAATAGGTTCGGATCATTGGCCAATAAAGCTAGAAGTTGACCTCAAACAGAGCCCCAAGGGAAGACCGTTCAGGTTTGAAGCCTTCTGGCTCAGAAACCAACAGTTTATGCCTAAAGTTGAAGAATGGTGGACCATGAGCAGCCAAAGTGGGAGAAGCAAGATGCAAACCTTCCAGTTAAAATTGAAGGAACTTAAAGGAAAAATTTAAAAATGGAACAAAGAAGAATTCAGGGACATATTCAAAGATCAACAAAGATTAGAGCAAAAAATGAATGAATTACAACAGCGGAATATAATAGAGGGCAGAAATGAGGAGAGGAGTAGAGAAGAAGGAATGGTAATAAGTCAACTTGAGGAAAGAAGGAAACAGGAAGAGATCTTATGGAAACAAAAGTCACGTGTCCAGTGGCTGAGAGAAGGAGAAAGGAATACGAAGTTCTTCCATCAAGCCATGATCCAACATAGGATAAGCAATGAAATTCCAAATTTGGTGACCAAAGACCAAAACTTAGCCCTGATGAGAGCTGTTACCTTGGAGGAAGTAGAGGTAACAGTAAAAGGCATGAAACGAAACAAAGCTCCGGGACCTGATGGATTCATGGCTGAATTCTACCAAGCAAGCTGGTAGTTCATAGGAAAGGAAATCCTAGAAGTTGTTGAGCAAGCACGAAGACAACAAAATGTATGGCTGGGTCTTAACGCTACTTTCGTTTCTTTAATTCCTAAAAAATCTCATTCGGAAACTGCTGAAAGTTTTAGACCAATTGCTTTTTTAATGTCATCTATAAGATTATAGCCACCTTAATGGTCAAAAGACTGAAGCCAATCCTCCCCAGCATAATATCCCCTGAACAAACCGGGTTTGTTGAAGGAAGGCAAATCCTTGATGGTGTAGTAGTTTCTCAAGAAATAATACATTCTCTGAAACAGAAAAAGGAACCAGGCATGTTGATAAAATTGGATCTGTCCAAAGCATATGACCGCTTAAATTGGAGGTATCTAGAGTCAATCCTTTTGGCTTATGGTTTCTGTCACAGGTGGATGAAGTGGATACTTAGCATGATTTCCACACCTAATTTCTCCATTCTTATGAATGGCTCCCCAATTTACCCACTATCAGTTATGGCAATCCCGAAAGGACTAAGCACCAAAATGATTGAGATCTTCCAGAACTTCTTATGGGGAGGGCCAAATCAACAGAAGAAGTGGGCATTAATCTCTTGGAATAGTCTAACAAAACCAGAGGAGGCAGGGGGACTAGGAGTCAGAGACCCGCTTCTGTTGAACCAAGTCCTAGTGGCGAAACTATGGTGGCGTTGGATGAAAGGAGGTAAGGATTATGGAAAGAGATATGGACACAAAAATATTCAATGCCAACCACAACTGAAGGAATCTTGAGAAAGGAAGAGATGCCAAAAGGATCTATGATATGGGATATGGCATGCCAAAACAGGAACATTATAAATATGCATGCTTTCTGGGAGGTCAGAAATGGCAGGACATCAAAAGTCTGGGAAGAGGCCTAGCAGCAGAGGAAAAGAATGATGGACATTCAGGGGTTGCAAATCATCTATAGAGAAGCACATGCCAAAGGCTTAACCTATGTAAAAGATTATTGGAAGGAAGGAGGCGAAAATGAGATATGGAGGGAATGGAAAGACCCTGGGGTCTGGGTTGATAATATTAGTGATGATATCAAATCAAGGATAATAAAAGAGATCGATTCTAGAAGGATAAAAAAGCGAAAAGGGCCGGATATCCTCATAATGGGACAGATCTACAAAAGGTTCCTTCACGGTTAAGGAAGCATATCTCATAAAATCTAAACATATGTTTGAAGAATAGACTCATGACTGGAAACAATTATGGAACAACAAATAGTGGCCAAAGGTTACAATGTTCACCTGGCTTGTGGGAAAAAGTCGCATCCTGACTTGGGATAAACTCCAGAAATGAGGGTTCCAAGGTCCACCAAGATGCAGCTTATGTAAGCAAGACATAGAAACTCAGGAACATATTCTAAACTCCTATCCGATAGCTCAGGAACAGTGGGAACAGATCAGCAGCCTCTTTGGAAAGACAAACCGTCACCCCCAAAATGTTTTCCAAACTATCTTCCATTGGGGAAGGGGACAATTTCAAAGTCCGGTTGTGAGAAGAGCCTGGAATCTGGCTGTAGGATTCAACATATGGACCATATGGAAAGAGCGAAATAGAAGGATATTCCAAGACAAGATTATCTCTCCGGAGGAGCTATGGCAGAGAATGCAAAATCTAATAAAAGAAACTATCCTCTCGGATTCCTGGAGCCAGGAGGATTGGAACACTAGTATAGAAGAGGACCGAATTCTAAGGAAGCTAAATATAAGCCAAATGATGGTTTATCCTCAGCAAAAAAAACCACATAATATTCAGAACCAAAGTCCAACAGTGTTTGTCCGACCTCAGGGAGGTTTTATTAAACTTAATTTCGATGGAGCGTCAAAAGGAAATCCGGGCCTGGCGAGCTATGGTGGGATTTTCAGAGATAGTCAAGGCCAAACGAGGTGGATTTATGCTGATCGTGGAGGCATGATGAGTAATAATGAAGCATAATTCATGGTTGCATGCCAAGGAATTAAGATTGCAATAAGAAATGGATACAGGAAACTAGAAATAGAAGGGGATTCAACTTTAGTCATTGAAACAATAAGAAAATTAAATGATGGGAAAGCGTGGGAACAGGTGACCAAAAGCTGGAGGACAACACGCCTCATTCAGGAAATAGCAGATTCAATGAAACATATTGAGTACAAGGTTATACACAATGTTAGGAGAGAAGGCAATAGAGCTGCTGACTACTTGGTGAATTGGGGCTGCAAAGAACTGAACGACAAAGTAGATAGGATATGGCCATCATAGATGGAAGGGATTTGATGGGAGGAATTAAACATCATTACTAAGCAGGAAAATGATGTCAAAGTATAGATATGACAAAGGATACAAGCAGACCCTGATCGGGGTGGAGAAAAGGACCAGGCGCAGAGTAATGATGGAAGGCAGAGATTGTCAGTACAAACCTCACTCCGGGCAAATCATGTTAGAGGATGCATGGAGATATTTCAGGGAAGAAAGGATCCTGAGACAAGTCACCATGTTAATTATGGTAACTAGAGGGAAGGGAAATGGTGGCGGAGTGCTAAGGGCGGGCAGATGAGGTGGCAATAGAGCTAAGAGAGCTGATGAAGACATCGAAGCTAATAAATTCATGACATGCAAGATGGCGAAGGTGGCTGAGACCGGATGTAAAGTGTGTGAATCCTGTTCGCAAATAGAGAAAGCGACTATGGCGAAGGGCGGCAAGAAGGTAAGAGTTGAGAGGGAGGAGGCTAGTAGAACGATGGGGAATCCGGGGAATTAGAGGAACCAGGAGGACAAAAACATACAGGGAACGAAGAAATATTAGAGGGTTAAAGAGAGTGAGGAAAGGACCAGGAGGAAGGTTCAAGCGGGGACGAAGGATGAAGGAATAAACAGAGAAGGCGAGATGAGGCAAGGGCAGGATGAATACAGAGGGAGAGGGAGGTTCGAAGTCGGCCAAGGAAGCCAAAGTAATAAGCGGGAAAGCCATCCTAGAAGAGGTAAGAGCAGAGGCAACAGAGGCCACGGAAGAACCAGGCAAGCTGCGAGAAAAGACAATGAAATGCAACCCCCCAACCAGCGGAAAAGAGGGCGTCGAACAATGAATCAGACGACCAGAGAGGCAGAGCACGTGTACAACAACGAAGCCAATGAGGATATAAGAATAATTATAGAGAATCTGGAAAAGAACATTCTGGAGGAGGCCTTCGATCCTGAGATGGAAGACTGGTGCTCCCTTCTGCTGGACCCAGGTAACACCAAGGGTCGCCTCTCTCAGTATAAACAGGCTTTGCATATGTACTGGGTGATGAAGTGTCTGCTCGCCAAAGAAATGGAACAAATTTTGGAGGAAATGATGGAGATTGCGCAAGGGTACCCAAGCTTAAAAGAGGAAATGAAGAGTCTACATTCCATGCTGTTGAATCAGGGTAGGCAACTTGAGGATATCAAAAGTAGTCTAAAGCTGTTAACCAAGGCGCACCACGAGGAAGAGGTGAAACTGGAGTCATGGATGATTGATTCGCGTTGCTATGTTTTCAATTTGAAATGATAAGGACCATTAGAAGTAGTTTTGGATCAGTTTGTAGTATGTAATAGACATTAAAGAGGTATCTCTAGTGTGCTGATAGTTTGTTAGTAAGTTTTCAACTGCCTGTGCTCGTTCTAGAGCTGTGAGATGATAAACTTTGTCTTTTGGAGGTTTCCCTACCCGGTTTCCCTTCAGGGCGGATGGTGGATCTCTGTGTATGTACATAGTTTCATTGACTATTGTTAATAGAAAAGGACCTGCCTGAGTTTACAAAAAAAAATTCATTACTGAAAATTAAGCAGCCTCGTTATTATTTTTCAAATATCATTTAAATTGAAATTTGAATCATGGTGATGTTGTTTCGGCCTTGCTTGGCACAAGATCAAAAATTATGTTTCCAACTGTAAATGAAAAGGTTAGCATGCTTGATGATTAATTAAAATGAATAGCTTTCAGCGCTCTAATTTGCTCTCTTTTGGCCATTTTCCCCTTCCTAAATTATAACTATTTACGATTGTTTTGCCTCTCTTATACACCCTCATTTTGAACTAGTCCAAGAACGATGATATATTTTGTATACACTTTATATTTCATATTTTTAACTTAACTTAGCATTAATTAATTATTTGTTATATGATTTCTTGCTTCTAATCACTCTTGTAACTTATCGATATCTCCAATGTTTATTCTCTAGTGAAGTGCTTACCTTGACCGCTAATTCTATTGCGGGATTGGATCTTGCACCAGTACCAGCACAATGAATACTTGCAGCAGATCCGGACCTCCTTGATCACCACCTCATTTTGCGCAACCTCAGTGATGACAGCAGGATCGATATAAAGGTAGCTAAGCTTCAACCACGACAAAAAGATTGACCCAAATGTAGTCAAGATAGAATTATGAAGAACGAACAGCTAGAGATTGGCTATGACCTGTTTTGTTGAACTACCTAATTTTGAAGGCCAAGAAGCTAAATTTTTCATATCAGTTATGTAATTGGTTAAACGATCTTTTTGGCCTTTGGCTAAAGATCTACACAATGAAGAATATAAATAGGACAAGGTAGTTTTTTTGATAGAAGTTTTGATAAAACAATGATATAGCCAGGGAGGCTATAACATGCTTGTATTTTGTTATCGTCCAAATCTGGGATGGACTATGTATTCACACATGTATTTTCCTCAATGAGTTAATAAGAAGGCAGCTCGGCCTCATGTTTCATAAATCATATTTCTATGTTTGAACGCTGGTGAATTGATAAAGTACTGAGCAACATTTCTATTTGGAAGTGAAATGCGGTGGTTGTTTAGGGCCCAACCAACCCAACATGTTTACCTTATTTTCTGTTTCTTGTAATTTATGTTTATATTGCCAAGTGTGATTTAATTTCAAGCACATGCATGCATGTTTGAGTGAAATCGATCTGTTGTGTGAAGTAGTTAAATTTCCTTTTCCTGCACCTAATTTCGGATTGGTTTTCTCACCCGGTTCAAGAAGGAGAAATAACCCTGCACCAGTGCATGTTGGTGTGCTATTCATTTTCCTACACCCGATTTCATATTGGTTTTTGGCCTGGTCGAAGTAGGAGAAATAACCCTGCACGAGTGCACATTGGTGTGCTATTCATTTTTTGCAGTTTTGTTTGATTGGTTTTCCCACCTGGTCCAAGTAGGAGAAATAAACCTGCACCAGTGCACATTGTTGTGCTATTCATTTTTTGTAGTTCTATTTGATTGGTTTTCCCTTCTTGGTCCAAGCAGGAGAAACGAACCTACACCAGTGCACGTTGGTGTGATGCAGCAAGAACTTCTAGTTTACTTCCCACAATTTTCTTTCTTTCATTAAATACTTTATGACAGGATACATTATATGGATGGTTTCTTTATTTCTGCACTCTGTCAAAATCAGAAACATTCATTTTTATGTGTGTAATTTGATTCCACAATATAATAACACTTCCAGTAATTAAGCACTTATTTCAAGAATTAAATTCTAAATGAAAGAAGCTTTGATCTGGTGCAAGAACTAGTTTCTTGCCATGAGATCTGAGTGCTTTGAACCTGGAAAAGTTCAAGCCCCTTGTAGGAAGTAAAAATCTTTTAGTAAAGACACCATTTACACCCTCTGCATAAATCTCTATTCCTGCACTAGTGCAAGTAGACTGCAATAGTGCAGGACATATTTGTCTAAGAAGGAAATCTCTATATAAGTAGGCTTGAAGGGCCCATCTGATGAGACTGCAAAAGTGTCTCGGCTAAAGAAAAAAACAAACTTAGTAGTTAATAAATAGTTATCTAGAGTGGTTTCCCCTTTATTTCTAAATCTCTTTTGCAAATGCATTCTTCCTTGTTTCAGTCTTAGATTATATTGATGGTTCAAGTTGCCTTTTTCACTTTTTAGTTTGATTCTACAATCTTTCCTTTAAAGAAAGTAGGGATTGACACTATAAACATTCACACCATTTGTGGCATTGCTTGTGCTTCATCTTTAACTTTACGAATCCCCTGGGTTGACAATTTAATTGTTGAGGAGTTTGCTTGAGTGTAATTGCTACACCCAACATTTTGGCATCGTTGCCGGGGAGGCGATTTGATTTGGTAGGAATTTTTTGATTATACAATAAAGTTAATTTTTCCTTTATCTTTTCAGTATTGTTGGAAAAGCTTATTTGAAGGAACTTTACTGGTGTTGATTGATTTTTGACAGCATTTTTTTATTACAAGTTGTTTGTTATTTTTCTTTCTTTCTTGAAGTGAATGCATAGAAAAGGTAGGGGTTTAAGGCCCACTAAGGGCCGAAAGAATTCTAAAAGCAATTCTCATATTGGGTCTCCTTCTGTAAGCAAGAAGCCCAATCCAATTCAAGCACATCACACAGGAACAGTCCACCTGGATTCTAGTGACAACAGCTCAGGTGTGGTTCAGTCTGTTGGGAGAAAAATGGAAACAATGGCAGACCATGAAGATCATGTGGAAGGGATTGGTGAAAACCAGGTGGGTGGGAAACAATCCACATTTGTGTTTCCAATTGTGGACCCCGATACTATGGCACAAATGAAGAATATTCCACCATCAACTCTCCCTCATTTGCATGGTAAAGTTCATGAAGATCATGACTCTTTCTTATTCGAGTTTGATATTCTGTGTAGAAGTTATGATTATTCAACTGATGCTCAGAAGCTAAAATTATTTCTTGTTACTCTCAAGGACTCAACTTTACACTGGTTTATGGGGTTAGGAGGAAACATTATAGCCTCTTGGAATTAGATGAAGAGAGTGTTTTGGTCTAAACATCAAGAATATTGCAAAACTCGGGACATGTAGGATGAGATGTTTACAATCATACAGGATGATGATGAAATTCTTGAAGATTACCTAGAAAGCTTTCTGTATATTTTACAAAGGTTGAAACTTAAGCTTGATTCCAGTACTATTAGAACCTTGTTATTAAGAGGACTTACTGATAATGCTAGAACTAATTTAAATCTATTAGGACAAGGTGATATTTCTCAGCAAACTTTCGAACAAATTTGTGAATTATTTAGGAAAGTTTCAAGAATTAGTATAGATCCGGTAGAGGAACTTGAAATAGAAATAGGAAAACCGAATATACTGATGCTATGATTATTGGACTAGAAAATAAAATGGAAAACATGAAAATTGATATAATGAACAATGTTACCAAATAGTTGGACTCTTTAAAATTTTAGCAAAAACTCATCAAGGAATAAGAATCATTAAGTATTTTCTGTCCTAAATGTAGAGACAAGCATCCTCCTAAAGAATGCCCTCTTAATTTGAAAGAAACTAATAAGTGTGCTATTTGTGCAGAGGACCATATCATAGAAAAATGTCCCTCTATACCAGGACTTAAAGTTGTATTTACAGGGGACAACCTGAAGCTAAATACTTGTATGCTATGGGAGGAAAGAGAAATTGGACTCAGGTAGGTGTAGGTATAGCTCCTAAATTTTCTCCACACTATTTTGGTTATAATTCACATGCATATTCTTATCCTAACACTAATCAACAGTGGCAGTATGGGGACCAATATCAGCATGGACAACCTTCTCAACCATGGAAACAAGGTTGGAGAGGGCCAAGTCATTCTCCATATTCCTACTAGCCACCCATGCAATCATATCCATCTACACATATACCTTATTTAATGCATCAACCTCCGAGTCAGTGTATTCCACGATTATGTTTACCTCTATCATTTCGACGTCCTCAGTTACCTGCTCAACCTATTCCCAATCCTAACAATAATAAAGTAGTGTAAACTATCTATGTAAAAAACTGACCTTTATTTGAGTACCAATCTATTCCAGTTGGGGTTCATGATATTTAATTAAGATTGCGAAGGGATGTAACATCAGAAGATCAGAAGCAACCTAGAGTGATTGTTGAAGAGAAATAATAAGAGGAAACTCTTAATCATTCTCCGAAAGCTGTCACTAAGCAACCCCTACCCTTTGAATCCTTACCATCTTCTTCCAACTAGCCTCCCTTCCCAGAGAGGCTAGTAATGGAAAGAAGTGAGCCTATTTCTGAGACTATCTTGGCATTGGAGCTTCGTAATATTTTCATTAAGATACCACTGATCCAAGGTATAAAAGAGATCCCTATTTGTACCAAGATTATTAAGGAAATATGTCTCAAAAAACCCAGAAGGAAGATATTGGAAGCCAAAACCATTCAATTTGTTGGTAGGGCAGCATAGTTGATGACATAGTGTGTGTCTATGGAAAAATATAGTGATCTCGGAAACCTTGTTGTTTCAATTGAAATTGGTAATGTCCTTGTCTCTAATGTTCTTATAGACCTCGAGGTAGCCAGTAATGTCATGAGTAAGAAAACCATGTATCAACTTTAGTTATCTCATCTTTGCCCTACTCCCACTGTGCTTAAATTAGCACATAGATCTAAAATTAAGCGAGAAGGAGTATTGGATGATGTGATCATCTCATTAGATTCTTTGGAATATCCTGCTGATTTCATTGTGGTTCAGCCAAAGAACCCAGTAGGATGACATACCTTGATCTTAGGTTGACCATGGATTGCTATAGTCGATGCATATATTATATGTTGCTCCAGTGATATGTATATTTCACATGGAGATTTTAGGCAGAGAGTTACCTTATAGCCCCTGCCAGATCCATTCAGGACCTTCAAGATACTTTATGGTTGGATCAAAGCAGTGATGAGGAGACTCAACCCATTTCCTTTATCCATCAGCATACTGGGTCTTCACAAGAATATGAGATTCAAGATTTCCTGAATAATCTAGACACTATGCCTAATTTTGAGCTATTGAGACAGATTTTCAGTGTAGATTTTTAAGATAACCATGATTCTCATTCTTCTATAACGCTGCATTTGACCACCCCCTTGAGTACTCCCAAGCCTGATACTACTCTTCTTGAGGTTATCCATGGTAAATCCTTGTATATTAGTTCAAATTTGGACTCATCTTAGCGAGAGAAGCTTGTGAATTTGTTCCAAAACCATCTTAGTGCCTTTGCAAGGGGCTATGAAGATATGAAGGGTATTACCCCTAAAATTTGTACAAATCATATCTATATTGAGGAAGGAGCCCGACTTGTCTGACAACCCCAAAGGTGAATGAATCCATCTCTAAGAGATATTGTGAAGGAAGAAGTACAGAAACTCTTGGATGTTGGTTTTATCTATCTTATTTCCGATAGTTATTGGGTCTCTCCATTAGTACTAGTACGTAAGAAAGATGGAATATGGGATATTTGTATTGATTATCGAGAATTAAACAAAGCCACTCTCAAATATTGCTTCCCTCTTCTTTTCATTGACCAGGTGCTTGATACCCTTCTAGGAAAGAAATATTTTTCCTTTTTGGATGACTTTAGTGGTTATAACTAGATACAGGTTGCACCTAAATATCAGGATAAAACTACTTTTACATGTCCATGGGGTACATTTTCTTATAGAGTGCTCCACTCTGGTTTATGTAATGCCCTAGCTACCTTTCGAAAGGAAGTCCCGGCCATTTTTGCTACTCTAGAGTTTGTAGAAATTTATATGGATGACTTTTCTGTGTTTGGTGATTTTTTTCAGGAAGCTCTTGAATATCTAGAAAAAGTACTTATTCGTTCTCATGAAGCCCATCTCACTTTGAGTGAAAAGAAATGTAGATTAATGTGCAAAGCATGAGTGGTACTTGGCCATTTGATTTCTGGTAAAGGTATACAAGTTGATCTAGCAAAGATCGAAATCATTTTTCATCTTCCTGCACCCAAAATTCAAAGGAAAGTAAGAGGCTTTTTAGGACATGCTGGTTACTATAGGAGATTCATTGAAAACTTTTATAAGATAGTTGCTCCTCTTTTCGACTTCTAGCTAAGGATAGTGAATTTTCTTGGACCACAGCTTTCCAACAGTGTTTTGAAACATTGAAGGGAAAGTTAGTACATGCACCAGTTTTAATAGGTCTTAACTGGTCTCTATATTTTCATATTTCCTCTGATGCTTCAAATTTGGCTATTGCCGCAACTTTAGGACAAGAGGAAATAAACAATCCTATGTTATTTATTATATTAGTAAGAAGATGTCTTCCACTCAATTAAATTATATAGTTACAGAGAAAGAGTTTTTAGCTGTAATTTTCGCAATTAATAAGTTAATGCACTGTATTATATGATATGGAGTATTTTTACATATTGATCATTCCACAATTAAATATTTGATGAATAAAACATTAACTAGCATTAAAGTGACTAGGTGGTTACTATTGCTACAGGAATTCAATATTACTATTGTTGATAGATGAGAAAAATATAATGTTGTAGCAGATTTTCCCTTTAGACTAGATAATCTTGGTGAAGCAACTCTTGTTAATGATGATTTTCTGGATGAACATCTTTTTGCTATGTCAACAGATTCCCTGTTGTTTGTTGAAATTGCTAATTACTTGGTTACTGGGAAAACACCACCCCACTTGTCTGTTCGTGAAAAGTGGAGTATTGTTCAGAAAAGTGCTGCATATTCCTGGATTCAAGGAGATCTCTTTTACACTAGTCGAGATCTGATTATCCCTAGGTGTGTAAGAGAGGAGGAAGTGTTTGAAATATTGAAATTTGCTCATGATCAACCTTATTGAGGCCACTTTGCTGATAAGCAGATTGCATAAAAAGTATTGCATGCTAGTTACTTTTGGCCTTCCTTGTTTAAGCATGCCAAGTAGTATGTCAGCCATTGTGATAGTTGTCTGCAGCTAATCAAACCAATGAAATGCCTTTATTCCCCAAGTTATGATTGAGCCATTTGAAAAATGGGCTATTGATTTTATAGGGCCAATAAATCCAACATCGTTAAGTAAAAAGTGTATCTTGGTTTGTATAGATTTTGTTATGAAATGTGTAGAAGCTAAAGTTGTTTCTTTTTCTACGAGAAAAGTTGTTGTTGATTTTCTTTTTACTAAAATCTTTACTCGACTTGGTGTGCCTAGAGAGATTGTTTCTGAAATTGGTATGCAGTTTATTTCTAATTTGGTATAGGGTGTGATGGAGCAATATAAGATTCAACATAAGAAATCCATGCCATATCACCCGCAAGAAAATGGATAGGTGGAATCAATAAACAAAGTGGTCGAGTCCATTCTTTCAAAGATAATCAATATGCATCAGAAAGACTGGGATGAAATATTACCAGAGGCTTTGTGGGCATACAGAACCACTTGGAGAAATAGCACGGGACATATACCATATGATTTGGTATATGGCAAGCAGGTTTTGTTACCAATTGAATTCCAGATCAAAACTTTCAGAACTGCAGTTCAGTTAGGACTAGATCTCTCTGAGACACAACAATAGTGTCTTCTCCAATTACATGAGTTAGATTAATTCCGTAGGGATGTTGTTTAGCAGAACATACTAATTTAGCAGCAACGTAAAAGGTGGTATGACAAGTCTAGTCAAAAAAAGCAATTCCAACCACGTGATTGGGTGCTCCTTTATGATTCTAGATTTAAAATTTTTAAAGTGAAATTCCATACACATTGGATGGAACCTTATGACTCTGTGTATTTGAGAATGGAGCAGTGGAAGTTAAAACTATTGATGGACAAAATTTATTATTCTTGGTAAATGGACTCAGGTTAAAGAAGTATTTTTAGCCACCTACCAAGAAAGAGTTTACACAACAAGTCCAACAACAATTTGGGATAGTAGTGGTGAATTGTAACACCAATCCTTTGAAAACATGAATTCTCTTCTTAAAAATAAAAATGAAAAATAAAAAATAAGCAAAAAGTAAAGAAAAAATATTTTCCTGTAATTATGAAAATCAATTTGTTGACATTATTGCAGAAGGATCAACCTAAAAACCAGCTTGCTGGCAGGAAGATCAAAAAGTTTATCATAAAAAGAAAATGTTGCTTGATCTTTAGATATGCTAGTGACCGCCAAGTAAAAGTAGATTTAGCAGAACCAACCTTTATATAATTGGGGTAATTAGCATGGATAATTTTACTCAAGTAACACTTAATTTTCGTTGTAGTTATTTTTTCTTGCACTAGTGCAAGAAGACCTTCCATAATTTTTTTTCCTTTCTTCATATTCCACTTTTGTAATATTCCCTTAGTTTTCTTCTTCATCCTAGAATAATTAACCTTCCCACATTCTTCTAAATTTACCCTCCGCTTCGAAAAAATTCCACTTACCCTTGAATCTTTTTGCCTATCCCACTTCTATTTATTCCCTCTTTTGGTATTATTCTTAGAATCCCTATAACATAATTCCTTCCCATTTTGAAATTTCCCTTTTCCCACTTCTTTATTCTGTCATGAATTTATTGCAGGATCTCGTACACAAATAGAAAAAGGATATGATTTGAAGCATCAAGAAAGGGTGAAGCAAATTTTCAGTATGAGGAATTCATGTGGAAATCTAGCTTATATTTTATTTAAATTCTCTGTTTTTAGATATTATGCTTGCACTAGTGCAAGCATGTTGTCCTATATGATAAAGCAAGCAGAATGGTACCAGTAGAATAACATAATTTAAGCAATGCAAGAAGATCAGTGCATGCATGCACCCTGTCAAAAACATAGTACAAGTTATTTTTTTCATAGCATATGACATAGGAAAGTGGTCATCATGAAAATTTATATGAAATCCTTTCACTTAGCTGATGGGTACTTATGCTATCATACTAACTAGGAGAAAATTATTTAAAGTATAAGGTGTTTTTAAGTTAGAAATCATGATCATTTTTTAATGAATGCTAAGTTCTTTTTTTGAATTATGAAGAAATGCAGAAATGTTATAACCATTACTTGGACATAATTACCCCTCTTCGCCATGATCCTAGACGTCCTTCACTCATATCGATTACCTCACGTAGCTATTAAAACACCATTGCAAGTACCAATCTGGCTTGATCTCAAAATTCTTTTACATCTACGCCGAATGAACATGAGATAAGATAGAAAGGATGGTGGACAGTTGGATCTCTTTATAAGAACCGATTTCCCCAGTATTGCATGTAAAGTTTTCAACTTTTCTTAGCTGTTAAGCAGCGATGTTGCCTATTCGGAATAAACCCTTGTCTCTCAGTAAGGTAGAGTAGACTGCCGAGTATTGCAATAGTCCTGCACTATTGTGAGATTCAGGTTTTCTTCAGTTCTTGTAGAAGCTTGATGGGCATGATAAAGAAGTGGCTTTAGAGTTTGCTAGGAGTTTTAGAAACGACCGAGTGAAAATTGGGCCTCTCAAATTAAAAGTCGCAGAAGAATTATAACAACAGTGACAAGTTTGGAGAACATTGGTGAATAGTGGTTTAAAAATCTAAATCTATAAAGGAAGTGATGACAACGTTTCATTGTTGATAAGAATATAGAGGTAGACTGGAAGGTAGGAGTTCCGTGCAGTGTCCTGCTGGGACATTGGAAAGACCTCCTTTTCATCCTATAGAAGTTTGTAACTTGTGAGGGAAGAGACACCCCCACTTTGGTATATCATTTTAGGATGTTGTAGCATTTCAAAGTTGGCCGTCATGTCTGGTGGAGGATGAATTTCCCCTCTTTTTTGCTTAAGGGCTTGGAGAAAATGGCTAAAAATGTGAAGGATAGATGGGCAGACCAGGCTGACACAAGGCTATATCACCACGGTCTGATAAAAATTTTGGTCCTGAAACAGCTAGAAGTTAAATGTATGACATGGGTGGTGTTGTTAAAACAGTTGCATAAAGAGACAACCACTGGAAAGGAGATAGAGGACCCCTCTAGCACAAGTAAGGGTCCAAGTAAAAATGAAAAGTGGAGTTCTTCTTGCACTAGTGAAAAAGGAAACGATCTGAAAAATCATAAAAGACCTCATCTTAAAATAAGAAGATAGCTAGCGCACCAGTTGAAGAGACTCTTTCTACATCACCAATATAAACACTAACCCTCGAAAATGACAACCTGTATGTCCTTGCGGATGCAGAAAAATTTGCAGAGGTCAAAGATCATGCTCTATTGGCTGATTTCATCAAAAAACTCTGGAAAAAGAATAAAGTATCTGATGCAGGCAAAGAACCACAGTCCCACAGGGCGTGGAATCCCCTCCTGTACCAGTACAAGAAGAAGCACCAGTGCGAGAAGAAGAACTGAAAAAAGAAGAAGCAAAAAATGAAGAAGAAGAGGAAGAAGAAGAAGAAGAAGAAGAAGAAGAAGAGACAGGAGGAGAAGAACTAGACGATGAAGAAGAAGAAGAAGCAGGAGGAGAAGAATCTAAATAAGAAGAGGCAAAATCCACAGAAGAAGAGGTAGAATCTGAAATAGAAGAGGCTGAACCCACAGAAGAAGAAGCAAAAGAAGAAGAAGAAGCATGAAGAGAAGAACCCACAAAAGAAGAAGTGGAAGAAGGAGAGGCGGGAGAAGAAGAACCAGAGGAGGAAGAACCAGAAGAATGAGAACCAGAGGAGGAAGAACCAAAACAAGAGGGACTAGAGGAAGAAGAGTTTCCTAATGTAACCATGGTGGATATTGAGGTCCTTGAGGAAGGCACAACCCTTATCGAAATAGAAAATGAAAAATATTGGGTAACTCCTGCTACTCCAATAGTTGAACTAGAGCTTCAAGTGTAGAACTTAAAGCAGCTTGTAGACAGAGCATAGGAGGATAAAGAATAGAGTAGAGGAAAATTGACTGCGGAGATCCAGAAAAAGAAAAGAGAAGTCAAAGTTTGGAAGTACCGAGCTTCACAATGTTTCAGGCAACTTAAAAAGGTGACAAAGAAATTAAATAACATCAAAAAGAAGAAGACTAAAACATTGCAGGCTGATGACAGTATGCCTGAGTAGGATTGAGCTGGAATGCTCAAAGTTTTGAAGTTTTTTGCAGAGGTAAAGAGTTGTGTGAGGAGACACAATAGCTTAGGGATGGGAGGATGTTAGCCCCCTAATTTTTTGTCTTTTGGCCATTTTCCCCTTCCTGAATTATAACCATTTACCATTGTTTTACCTCTCTTATACACCATCATCTTGCACTAGTCCAAGAATGATGACATATTTCGTATGAACTTTATATTCATATTTTTAACTTAAATTAGCATTAATTATTTATTTATTACATGATTTCTTTCTTATAATCACTCTTCTAACTTATCGATATCTCCAATGTTTATTTGGTAGTCAAGTGCTTACCGTGACCACAAATCATAGCGCAAGATCATTTCTTGCACCGGTGCCAGTGCAGCGAATCCTTGCAGCAGATTCAGACCTCCTTAATCACTGTCTCGTTTTATGCAGCTCCAGCCATGACAACAGGATCGATCTAAAGGTAGCCAAGCTTCAGCCATGACAGTAAGATCGACCCAAAGGAAATCAAGATTGAATTATGAAGAATGAACAACGGGAGATTGGTTATGGCTAGTTTTGTCGAACTACCTAATTTTGAAGGCTGAGAAGCTAAATTCTGCGTATTTGTTATGTAATTGGTTAAACAATATTTTTGGCCTTCGGACAAAGATCTATAAAATGAAGAATGTAAATAGGATGAGATATTTGTTTTTCTTATAGAAGTTTGTATAGAACAGAGATATAGTAAGGGAAGCGGTAACAGGCTTGTATTTTGTTATCGCCCAAATTTGGGATGGACTATGTATTCACACATGTATTTGCGTCAATGAATTAATAAGAAGGGAGCTCCACCTCATGTTTCATAAAATGTATTTCTGTGTTTGAAATCTAATGAATTGATAAAGTACTCAGTAACATTTCTATTTGAAAGGGAAGCATGCTGGTTGGCTAGGGCCCAGCCAACGCAACACATTTACCCTATTTTCTATTTCTTGTAATTTATGTCTATATTGCTAAGTGTGATTTAATTTCAAGCACATGCATTCGTGTTTGAGTGAAAGTGGATCCATTGTGTGAAGTAGTTAAATTTCCTCCTACACCTAATTTCAGATTGGTTTTACTGCCTGGTCCAAGCAGGAGAAATAACCCTGCACCAGTGCATATTGTTGTGCTATTCATTTTCTTGCACATGATTTTGGATTGGTTTTCTCTCTTGGTCCAAGCAAGAAAAATAAACCTACACCAGTGCACGTTGATGTGCTATTCATTTTTTGTAGTTCTGTTTGATTGGCTTTCCCCCCTGGTCCAAGCAAGAGAAATAAACCTACACCAGTGCAAGTTGGTGTGCTGTTCATTTTCTACCGTTCTGTTTGATTGGTTTTCCTCGCCTAGTCTAAGTAGGAGAAATGAACTTGCACCAGTGCACGTTGATGTGATGCAGCAAGCATTTCTAGTTTACTTCCCGTAATTTTATTGCTTTCATTAAATACTTTATGACAGGATAAATTATATGGACGATTTCTTTATTTTTCCACTATGACAAAATAAAAAACATTCATTTTTATGTGTGTAATTTGATTTCATAGTATAATAGCACTTGCAGTAACTAAGCACTTATTTCAAGAATTAAATGCTAAATGCAAGAAGCACTGATTTGGTGCAAAACTAATTTCTTGCCATGGGATTTGAGTGCTTTGAACCTGGAAAAGTTCAAGCCCCTTGGAGGATGTAAAAATATTTTAGTAAAGACACCATTTACACCCTCTTCATAAATCTCTGTTCCTGCACTAGTGCAAGTAGACTGAAATAGTGCAAGCAGACTGCAATAGTGCAAGACAAATTTGTGCAAGAAGGAAATCTCTACATAAGTAGGTTCGAAGGGCCCATATGATGAAACTACTAAAGTGTCTCTACTAAAGGAAAACACACACTCAGTAGTTAATCAATAGTTAGCTAGAGTGATTTCCCCTTTATTTCTAAATCCCTTTTGCAAATGCATTCTTCCTTGTTCCAGTCTTAGATTATTTTGATGGTTCAAGTTGCATTTTTCTCTTTTTAGTTTGATTCTATAATATTTCCTTTAAATAATTTAGGGATTGAGAATATAAATATTCACACCATCTCTGACATTTCCTGTGCTTCATCTCTAAGTTTACAAATCCCCCGGTTGATAATTTAAGTGTTGAGGAGTTTGCTTAAGTGTAACTCCTACACCCAAGAATATCGCCTTGTGGATTCAAGCTTTTCATTCTTTGGTTTGGTTGTGAAAGTTGATTCCAAATGCATATAAATGTGATTTTATAAGAAACACACATTATCATATAACTATAAGTAAAACATGTCATTATCATTTTGTCGGCCTGGTTTAAATGAGACAAAATTTTGTCAAGACTTAATAAATCTGATTATGTTGGGTCTCTATAATACTAGTGATTACCCCATTACTATTGTAGTTGTACCCCTTATTAATATTGTTGTGCCCCTATT